>WEIV01011861.1:223-33049 GCA_013390005.1 Calyptomena viridis | reverse complement strand
CTCCAATTCAGTGAATCTACAAGTGAAGGTCCCTCTATGCATGGGACACCTGTAGACGGATTGGGCCACAAAGGAGTTTGATTTACCTGGGACTCTAAAAGACAAATAAAATAATAAGGGTTGAGAGATTCTCCCCCTTTGAAGGGTTAGTCTAACCTTTCCCTTTTTTGTGACAATCCCATATGCCCATCCAAGCAGGATGCCACCTGTCTGAAAAGCACTGGTGGTCCTGGTTGATAACGTTGAGACAGAAATGTGCTTTTGTAGCAATGCAAACCAAAAGCCTCCTCAGCTGCATTATCATAGAATCATTGGCAACTTGATCCTTCCCCTCTACTTAGCCCTGGTGAACCCAAATCTGAAGTTCAGTATCCACTGCTCAGCTACAAAGCACATGAGAGGCACGGACATATTGGAGCAAATTCAGTGAAGGGTCACAAGGATGATTAAGGGATTGAAGCTTCTCTTGTATGGCAACAGCCATAGAGATGAGGCTGTCTGGCCTAGAAAAGGTAAGGTTTTGGGAGGACCAGGTCAACATGTATAAATTCCTCGTGGGGGTAGTAAAGAAGACAAAGCCAGAGTCTGGCAGTGGCCCAGTGACAGGACAAGAGGCAATTGGCACAAACTGAAATAAAGAAATTCAAACACAAGAAAAGCTTTTCTACTGTCAGGTTGCAAGACACCAAAAAAAGTTGCCCAGAAAAGCTGTGGATGCCCCCTCCCATGAAGTGTTCAAGGTCAGGTTAGATGGGCCTTTGAGCAACTTGGTCTGGGGAATAATTGCATAATTATAGCCTAGCAACTCAGTGTGAGGGACTATTGTCCTATTGGGTTCAATAAGTATTTATGTGGACTTAAACAAACATTGTCTGCAGCTGCACAATGAGGAGCCCTCCGCATTGAAAAGAAGTCTGTAAAGTGCTCCACTTTCCCCGAAGTATCTTTTACAAAAGGATCACAAACTAAGAAACAGGGAAGAAAAGTAGAGACAGCAATATAAATAAACATGTCCATTCTTGAAAATTTCTCACAGTTGAATGTTCAAGACTATTCCCTTTTTGGGTACTGTATTGATCAAGAAACTACATAACTTCTTGGATATTCTGGTATTTGTAGTACAGTATCTGTAGAGAGCATTGTAGTTCATATATTGTTTCCACATTGTCACTGCTGGATATGATTATGTGTTAAGTTAAAATATTGTCCTTTAGACTGAAAAGGTTGTGCTGTTGCCTCATAGATGGCATCTTCCTTATCAATCATCAGTAAAAATTACATATATCTTACTTTGGAGGTGTTCAGCAAATAATTTCCAAAAATCATTTCTTTTACAAAGTCTGAAATTGACATCAGAATTTTATAGACCAGGAACAAGATACAACAACAGGTGCTTTAAATAATTTTTGTTCATTTATTTTGTTATGAAGACAGAATTATTTCCTTTTTATGGTCTTTTTTATGATCTTCATTGTCAAAGAACTCAATATTTCTCAAAATTGCCACTGGTTTGTGAGCCAGCTATCTAAAATTATCCCATGCCTAAATCAAAGCACAGATGTATTGAGGCTGTCCCTCTAATAGAATCAGGGTTCTAATGTGAGACACCTAGGACATCATTTTTAACATGCTTAGTTCTTCTATTGTTCACAGCACAGCTTTCATTTTTGCGTTATAGGGAAGGGGAAGAGTATGCTTTGTGACTATTTTTGACATACTCACTGTCACATAAGTACTTTCATCAGAGACTTCATGAATTCCAGTTTTGTGCAGGGAATCAGTAGGAAAATGTGAAGCTGACCCTGTTTGGCTTGTTCAACAGTTTCACAGGTGAAAATGCACAACTACATATGGAAAGTCAATGAAGTGTGTTTGACTTCTTTTAAGTTAGGATGAGCCTAGGAGCCAAGTCTTTCCCAACTCAGTGGTCCAATGACTACATACTTGACAAAGGCTAAATCCTGGACTGCAGAAGCCTGTATCCTGATGGAATAGAGGCATTACTACGTAACTCTGAGTAAAAGGTTTGTCTCTCAAGATGTGGGAGGAGGCTAGATAGCTGCTGAAGTACTATGGATTTCTGAGGATTCTTCTGATGTGTAGAGCTCTTCTGATTCATTATAAATTACTATTTTGGCATACTTTCTTCCTAATTCAACTGTTAGGAAACTAGTTCTCTTTCCTTCATTTGTCCTACTAGCATAAGACATTGTACCCCATGACTTGCAAATGCCAGCAGAATCACTGTATAATTTTGTGTAAGTTCTGCAATCACCATTTTGCTAAATGAGAATCTATTGCTTTAAACAAACAAGTAAACAGATAATGTCATACTTCTTAAAATTCTGGTCGGAAGTGCTTTTATTTTTTAAAGAGTAAGAATTTTCAAGTCGACCGTATTTGGTGTTCTTCTCTTTTGCCAAAAGGATTATGATTGATAGTTCCCTGATTGTGATTTTTACAATTTAAACACCTCATTCACTCAGAATAGGTTTATGGGCATAAGTTGAATTACTTTTTTCCTGTGGCAGCGATCCAGCATATTTTACAACTGATTCACAATAAAAGCTCAGAACGCACCTCATCCACATGCCACATTTCACACAGTATTTACCTCATTAGTGCCAGTGAAGAAAGCCCAAGAGCCAAGGAATTTTCAGTATACTATATTTCAATAACTTTACGCAAACAGATTTTTGACTAGTATAACACATAGAATTAATGCATGTTGATAGCCAAAATATATCATAAATGCTTTCCTAACTGTTCTGTCCTTATTATCCTAATGAGCTCACTTCTAGGTTACTGAATTTCCTTGCCATCACACAAGCAATTCTAGCATCACAGATTTATATGACTGTAGCATGACAAGCTGTTTCTGTTAATAGAATGGGGGAGAAAGATTAATCATGTACCAAAATATGTTGACAGAAATATTCCCACTTGGTAAGAAAGTTGTTTAAAAAATATAACTCTCTTGTTTTCAGTTTATATCAGTAAAAGTCAAGTCCAGTTCTACTAAACAAATGCTCTGCTTCGACTGCCTTCAATGTTCAGCCTTTTTCAGGACTAAAAAATAGGGTAACAGAACTAAAGATTAACTCCAACATGAAGTTGCCTATTTTTCTTTTTCATTCTCTTTTCTTTATCTTTTTCTATTTTGGGCTTTCAGCAAGGATTAAAATTTACTTGATTCTATTATTCCTGTCATATGTATAAATATATATATATGAAAATTAACCCAAGTGACACTTCCTAAACATGCATAGATAATAATGTAGATAAGTCCTTCATGAATAATACACTGAAATGGCACTAGTTGAGGAGACTAAGCAAGAATATAAGCTACTTCTGATTTAGACAAAATGTCCAACAGACATTAAGGCAAAATAAAAAGTAATTTTCACCTTAAAGGGCTGTAATCTTCAAAATCATATCTATTGTGATATTCTGAAACAAGTTTCTCCTTTAAGCCTTTTCAACCTTATTTTAGTCAAAATAAGCATATGTCTCCAGCTAATTGACAGTACTGCCCATAGAAAACTGATAAAATTGTTAAAAACACAAAGAAATATGGAATTTTTTTCTGCCTGACATAATTTAATTGTATAGATGTACTGAATATCTGTCTTATAGGATAATACTTTTAAGATGTTACCTTTTACAGGTGATCAAGTTTCTTTAAGTCTGTGCCCTCTGTAATGATTAATTTGAAAATATAAAGATTGACCACACTAATACAAAAAATGTATGGTTTCTTTTTATTTTAAACTATAAATTATTGCCATCTATCTTTTAATTTATAAGATATCTTACTTATGACACAGGCGGTCACTTCATGATAAATAATAAAAGTACATTCAGGTGGTCTCTCGCTTTGGTACTATCTCAGTTAAAAAAAAAAAAAAGGAAAAAAAACACACAACCCCCTCCAGAATAGTGATTGTCAGCCATGGATAAATTAAAAAGATTGAACATTCTTCTGGGAAAAGTGAATGAACACAGCAATGAAGAGCATTTAGAACTGTTCTACATGAAATCATATCTGAATACTCATATCTAGTCAAAAAACTGGCAACACATCTCAGAGTTTATAAAGTCATTGGAGAAAAATGCTTATTTAAGCAGTTTGTATGATAGAGAAGACTCAGAATTCCTGTGTCTGTTTCTATTCTTTTCACTTCTTATTTTCTAGTTTCAATATTTTCCAAACACCCTTACTCTTTCTTCGTGCTTCCCATAAGATTTGCGAACAAATTAGAAATATTTGGCTATGACTCCTGTTTGTTAAGCAAGTCTTTGAATTGCCTCTTCAAAGGATAAATTTTCAAATAAGGGACTCTGACTACAGAGAAAATTTAGTTTCATCAGATCTATGTTGCATATCAAAATTTAGTGAATGGATGGCAGGGGCAAAGTTTTCCCATGAGCAAGCAAGGTATTTTCAGAAGAGTTTATTCCATCTTCTCTAGAAAGACGTATTGTAGCCACTGTCAAACTTCATATGTCATATGTTCACATGTTTGAAAAAACTCAAAGTCCTGAACGATGTTCAAGTGAAGCATTGCAAAAAATAAATGCAAAAACATTTTTGCTCAATACCTATCTCAATACAATATGAAAAAGTTAGTACACCAGCTACAAATTATATAAGTTTTGACTAACACTAATTCAAGCCTAAATGAATTTAAATAGCATTTTGTAGTGTTCTCTGAAATATTCAAAGTTACTATTTGGCTGCAGAATGGCATGATTATTTAAGCAGTATTGAAATAATGAAATAAATAGCAGCTTACCTTAGAACCAAGGTAACCACTCAAATAATAATTCTTCTGTTGCAGACTTCCAAAGAAGTAATTTTCATAATAATATACAAAATATTGAAATAACTCTTTCTCCTTAGATAATTAAGTTATCATTTTTACTTCAATTTCTATTGAAACGTATAGAATTAAAGATTTCTAACATCACTTAAATATTGATTACTTCTAAGGATGTATAAAGCGTTATAATCTTTTTTTCAGTGCTTCTTATAAGAACAGCAGCCAAAGAGCAGTCATTCAGAGAATTAAAAAGAAAAGCAAAAACTTTTGGTTTAAAAAAAAATCCTTAAAATTAAACGCATTGGTTTGTGAGCTGTTCAGAGAAATGCTAAACTATATTTTCAAAATATATCCTATCTGCAAAGCTCTAAAGACAGTATGTCATACGTGTCTGAGGACTTCTCCACACAATTGCATGGAACTGAGGAACTTTTAGGATAGAGTTAAAAATGTCATCTGTATTCTTGTGGTCGTTTCTGTATTTAATTCAAAAAAATTGTTGCTAAAAATCTAACCATGTGTTTTCTAACAAAGTTTGCAACTTTTTAGAATAAATCAACAATGAGATACCTTACTTTTTTTTCATTTTTTTTCAGATGTTTCTTTCCCTCTAGCTTATATTGCTAATATAGTATACTCTTCTACTTCAAATGCAATGTACTTCAAAAGTCCTTAAAAATACAATAGGCCAAATAAAATAATGTTTGGAATTTTCCCAATAACCTACTAACAGCAGAAATGTTGAAAGAAACTAGAAAATTTGGTAAAAAAAAAGTTTCATCTTATGAAATCTTTCTTCTTTCTAAAATTAAAAATCATGCTAGTGTTTTTCCTTTCATAGTATCCATTTTAAGCCTACAAGTTTGTGCTGGTTTAGAAGTAAACCAGCAGGAAAAATGAACTCAATTTGGAGAGACCACAAGTCAGAGCTACAATTTTACTAAAAAGATCACAATACATACAATGACACAAGATAACATAATCAATATGACCCACAAGAACAAAGTACAACCCAGCCCCCCTGGGACAGGAACAGCACAGAGCTTGTGAGCCCCTACCCCAGCACTGTGTGGTGCCCCTGGGTGCAGAGCAGAAGGAAAGGAAAAACCTAGTAGTTGGGATGATGGTTTGTTGAAGAAATGGTAGCAGTCCCTCAAGAGTGGCAGCCACAGTCCTGTTGGGGTTCTGTTCCCTCTCTGGGTCCAATGAAATGGTTGCCCAGTCTCAAACTTCTAGGATTATATATCCCCAGTACTTCCCCCAAGGCAGAGTTCACAATGGTTGTTTAATCTCTGTGAGTCCTGGGATATTTTGAATCCTTTGATGATGTGGGCCATTGTAAGTGCCTATTGCGTCAGTGCAGCTGGGCCCATTAGCAGGGAGGACCCTCCAGCTGGGTGTGGAGGTGTTAATGTCTCCCCAGATCTCTTTCCTTATCTGTTGTGGTCTGGGGTGTGAAGTGTGCCCTGGGCAGCTGTTGCCAAATGATTTATCATTAACAGCCCATCAGGAATGACATAGAGTGTATGGAATGCACATGTTTTGGTTATATCCTCATAGTGATAAACCAGTCCCAGCCCCTGTATCTATGCCAAAGTTTAATTTACTGCCTTTCTTCTCTCTGATGTATTTCTCCAGATACTGAAGCTAATTTGGAAATGAGTAATCTTTGCTTTAGAATTTACATTGTTTCTAACACAGATGCCATAAAATAAAACAATGATAGAAATTAAGAAAACATTTACCATGCCTGTTGCATCTTTAGCTTTTTTTTTAACAAATGGGAGAGGACTTCAATGGAAGTCCTGCAAGACATTATATTCCAGTTTCCTAAAGGTCACACTCAAGCACAGTAATAGAAGTAGTTCCTGTCAGCATCATTCCACAGAATATCTGATATTTGGAATTTTTTTAACCACTCATCTCTCTAGCATTCCTTGTAGAAACTAATTATGAGTATTGAAAACCTGTTGTAAAAGTTGTCTGCATTTGGGCTCAAGTGTTAGCATGACTCTCTATATATTATATTCTACTTGAAATCAGGCCTTCAGCTCTTGATTCTGGAGGAGAGAGGAAAAACTTACCTGGATCTGTGAAATTATTACAGTTTTCTAGGAAGAATGCAGCCTGCACATGACAAAATGTTCTAATCTTTGTGACTATTCCCACTGTAGGAACGCTTAAGGATATAGATGAACAGGGAGAAAGCACAACAAATAAAGAAGGCTAAATAAGAAATGTAATGGTTCAAGTAAAATAAAAATAGATTTTAGAATGGTGTTTCTAGCCTTGCACTATCTGGAAATATTAAACATTTAAGAGGTTGACATTGATTGACACCTTAGTAAATAAAATGCTAGTAATTCCAATGATGGAAACAAATTGCATTACTATCATCCTGCAAGGCTTTAAACAATGTCTAGGTTCTCATCAGTTAAAGTAATTTTCTTTCCAATGTTATAAAATTTATTAAACATATTAAACATGGAAATATGAAGAACACCCTGCAAAAAACAGTTAGTTAAAAACTCAGTGTTAATGGTCATACAAGTCAACTTCGTATATTGGAAGATATTAAAGTATTTGAAAGAAGGGTAGGGTAAAATAAAGCATAGAAATGTAAATGGTAAAATTTTAGCTATAACTTTATGAACAAATTAGATTCTGATGTGACTGGGGTTTTGCAGAACCAGGAATTAGAGAAGGAATTTTTTCTGATCACTAAAAACTTGGAATGGCTTGTATATCAACACCTTATTAAAATCAAGGATACTCGTGTAAGTTTTGCTGATATCATTACTCTTTGGAGAATTCTGAGTTAGGTGACAATGCAATCTCTGCCAAAAATCTGCTGCCTTTCCTGTGGGACCAATGAATGAAAGATTCATTTGCTATAATAGTCTTGTTAGGTAAAGTCCAATGATATTTCAGTAAATCACACTATAAACAACCTGGAATATTTGTGAGCCTTCCATTGAATAGATATGTGCACTGGAAGCAGAATAGCAGTAAGTTTCCAGTCTAGTTATTGATCCACATTATTTTGGCTGTCTTAATGATGAGGGTTATAGCTGAAACTTAATTCTATGTGAGCATCATTTTAGTATGTAGCGTAGTACTATTAAGATAAATGCAGTACTTAAAAAATAAGAAGATATAGCTATTAAGAAATTGGTTTATAACTATTTATTAAGCTATACATTAAAACTAGAGTGTAGTACTACTTCAAATTTACCACTTTGTATACTGAATAAAGCAGAAAAAATCAACAAACATATAAATTATAGAAAGAACTCAAGCATAATTGGCCTGCTCATTTTTTGATAGCTGTATAGACTTGACAGATTTGTTCTCCAGTTCCAAATGCTAACTGTATGGAAAAGTTTTAGCTGTTGGCTTTGCCTCAGGAAAAATAATTTAACAGATAAGTCTGTCTGAAAATGCATACTTTTCAGTTACCATGGACTGTATATTTTTATTGGCATATAGCCAAGATCAAAACATGTTTCAGACATTTAATGGTTAAAAGTTATTTTAAAAGTTATTTTCAAGCAGTAAATGAGCAAGAAGGTTCTTAAAGTCTTTGCTAGAGCTTCTGGAATAATTGCACTATGATTCTTTTTGAAGAGAAATAAACACTGGCATCCAGCTACATAGACTTAGTGTGATTCTCAAGTACAAAACTCTACAGTGAGTTTCTGAAAAGTTCTAATTAATTGTAATGAAACAGAATCAGCTTTGTAATTTCCTTCCATTTTGCATCTATTTTTAAAATTAAAAACAAGTATTACCTTTCTAGTGAGGACCATTTTCTTCTTAAAGTACTCAGTTTTCACTGGTGTTTGCCCAAACAACTTTTTCCCACAAGGAAAACATAAATTGGTCCAACCACACAGGAAGAGGGACCAAATCATTCTCCAAAGAGATGCTATAATTTTAAAATTTTTTGCATTTCCCTGAAATATCTGTACCATCTACTATATATAGAGTCCCATAAGTACGTCTGTCATATGAGTACAGTTACTAAGTTGTAAACATTTTTTAAGAAAAAACAATTTTAGATTTCAAAAGCATTCAAGATTATTCTTCCTAAAAGTGGTTAAAAAAGGGAAAAAATCCAAATTAAAAGCCAAGCCATGTATCTGTGGTTCCATTTGTTCACTTCATAGTTCTGGCAGATACTGCATAAAGCCAGTTTCCTTTGCTAAAGCCTCAAGGCCACTATAATGTGCACCTTGAAAATTATTTTTTCCATGATATCTATCAATCATCTCACAATTCTAAGATAAGTACACCAGCCTTACTGAGAATTGATTGTTTCAATTTACATTCACCCTGCCACAATTTCCCCCCTTCATTTCTTACCTCTCACTGTATGTTTAGATACAAGTTCACTCATGTACAGTCTTTCTTTTTCAATCCATATAAAAAGTATGATGAAGCCAGCATGATTAACTGAAACCATTAGAAAACATAAATAATACATGCATCCAATGATCATTACTTGTTGTTCAGTTGGTTGCTTTTTCATTTGATGGAAAGTTGTCTCCAAATTGTAGAGTTTTCTTTTTAAATGAAGTCCTTATTAGTTTGGCCAACTGTTAATAAATTTGCTATATTTCAATTAGGAAATTTTGAAAATTATAGAAAATGAAACTTTTCCCTTGAACTATATGTTTGTTTTTCATTCTAAAGACCTAATTCCCACACTGCTTTTCGTGGTTTTCATTGCCAACACATCACTGAGTTTGGCCCAGGAATCTCAGAGTGTTTTGTCCCATGGTTTTGTCCCTGTGGGAAAGAGCTCTTCATCTGTTGCCTTCTACAGCAATGGCAAAGTAATGATAAAAGTTTAGGAAAGACAGTGAACATGTCACCAATACGACAAGCTATTTCAATATAACTGTCACATGACTCACACTCAGAGATCTCGCCTAGGCCTTCCAGCAAGGTTAAAACTTAAATTAGGAAACCCCCATCATCAAAACTGGTAGTGAAGATCACCAGTGCTGGCCCTGTGAGCATAGATGCTCAGGCAGTATAAAGGTAATTACAAACATCTGCCTTGGAAATGTATTCGAGTGCATGTACTGTTGTGGAGCTCTGTGTCTTATAATATTTGCAAAACATGTTAAATGGGTTCAAGTTTTAGTGCAGCTTCAGAACACACTGAACTATATTCAGAAAAGGTTTACTCTAGGTATCTAGTTATCTAAACATTTGCTGCTAGAAAAACACTTTGGGGTCAATGTCAATGTTTGCTAAATCAGTAATGCAAGCTTTTTTCTCCATTCTCGAATTTAATGTGGAGGATTTGTCCTCCACCTCCTCCATATTCTTTCTATTCAGCTCTTCAAATAATTCGTACGATAAAATTTGTTACCTGATTCTGAGTCAGAGCTATATTCATCACTGTTTTGCTGTTCCATAGAGCATATGGAGAGATGGGATTAGATATAGACAGGTACTGCTAGGCTCTCTTATATAGGTGACATTAACTAAAGATATCGGGCCTGGTGTGTTAGTCTGTGCTGTGGGAATAGCACAGTAAAAGCTGTGGGAATTGCATGGGAAAAGATACAAAAGTTAACACTGTATCAAACAAGTAGCAGAGAGAAGGCCTGAAAGTGCACGCACCTCCTTGATTGGATGAAGGTATGCCAGAGAATCACCTGATGTGTATCCTGCCAAAATGATTGGACCCTAAATTGGAAATCCCCAAATGAAGTCATGGTAACAGTAGCCTTACTATGAATTAGTTAGCCATAGGGGTATAAAAAGGGATAGTAGGTAACCATATGCTGTGTCTCGTTGTCTCTTGCCCTGCACTGCAATAAACTACCTGTTTTGCACCACAGGAAGGGTCGTGCTTCTCACTCGCTACAATTAACCTTTTCTGTTCTTCAGAATATGAAACAAGAAGGAGCGTTCAGAAAGACGTGAATCTCTTAGCAAAGCTGCACTTTCTCTGTAAATAGGATCCATAGTAGCAGTTTTGATCAACTCTTCTTTGAAACTGTGGGGGGTTTTTTTTCCCTTTCTTTTTTTTTTCCCTCTTATATTCTTTTTATGGACCAACAGCCTATTGAAGAAAATGCAAAACTGAATACCCATTGAGCTATGGCAGTCATGCAAATAAAACAGTATTAAGCCTTTGATAAGTGTTTACGTTCATCTGTATTTTGTCATAGTATGAAAATATACCAAAAGGAAAAGAGTCTATAAATAATTTTAAATAATTAAATCTTAAAATTATAAATTTATTAAAAACATATTATGTAAATACTACTACTAAAAAATTGTATTATATTCTCAGGAGCTTTAGTCCAATGTAATTTCAGTACACTTTGAGGGGACTAGGCTTACACACTTTAAAAAAAGTATTCTTCATTTCTTTAAATTAAGAACTTGACATGTTAAAACGTAGTAATTATTTTGGTACATACTCTCTTACAATGTGAGGATTTGTAATTAAAACCCTATGTAAGATGAAGAGATCCACTTCTTAAAGTAAGCACAGCTTTTAGATGTCCTTCCTGTTTCCTAAAAATATAAGGATCCGGGCGACAAGTCACAGAAATATCCTTTCAGTACCAACACACTTTCTTTAGAAGTTGTATCAAAGACTTACTTCTCCTTGGGTATGAATATTCTTGACTGATACAGGTTATGCAGTTAGAATTTTACTCTGCTGAACATATTTTCTTTAGAGGTAGCATAACTTCTGTGTCAGGCAAATCCTCTACTTTTAACTCACCACGAATCAATGATGCACATAAAATTTTCTTTACTTAACTTGGAAAAAGTCCAATGGTTCTTAATTCATGGCCAGAGGGTGCAGCTGGCAGTTGTACAATGGGGCAGAGAGCAATAATAGTTTATTTAACTTTCTCATACTTACCTTTCTGATAATACATCCAAGTGTATACCTAAAAAAACAGAATCATAGAATTATTTGAGTTGGAAGGGACCTCTAAAGGTCATATAGTCCATCTCCCAATTTACTAGTTTTATCTTCATCAACAAGAGTAACACTTTAATTTAGATTAGAATAGCATATACTAAAACCAGAACTACAGTCTTGCCTTTCCATCTAGATAAAAGGTAGACACATTACTTTAATACATTTCTAGATGAGGATATTTCAGTACAAGGTTCAAAAAATCTGAACAAGAAAGGTGTTTAAGGCTGTTTTATTTTAAACTTCAAGGAATAGTCCTTGACAGATAAAAATTCTGTTTGTATCACTATGGGACAATATTTATTGTTTGCAATATACTGACTAGGACAGAGAGATGCTTTCTATTTATTAAAACTTTTAGATTTTTGTTCATATAGAATATAAGGAATTATTTGTAAAATATAAAATATGTATAAAAAATAAAGAAAGGTAATTTATGCCTTCAGTTTATCTGCTGGATAGAGAAAGTGTTCCCCAAGGAAGTAGTCACAGCATGAAGCCTGCCAAAGTTCAAGAAGCATTTGGATGATACTCTCAGGCACGTGGTGTGACTCCGGGGGATGGTCTGTGCAAGGCTAAAGGTGGGACTCTATGATCCTTATGGCTCCCTTCCAACTCAGCATATTCTGTGATTCTGTGAAATAACCACAGCATATAAGAAAGGGCAGTGGAGAATGAAAAAAGAGAGAAAAGATGCAGAGGTGAGAACAAAGTCTGAGAAGTGAAGAAATTAAGCAGTGTAATCAAAAAGGGAAACCTCAGCTGCTTGAAAGCTTGAAGTGGTGCATGAAACAGAAAAGCTACTAAGAGAAAGATACCTAAACAGACAAAAGGGCAGGATGATTAAAATGCCGTGTTCCCATTAGATGTCTTCCAAGATACAGTTCAGTCTCTCTCTCTGTTGTCCCTCTTATCTATCTACCTATCCACAGACTTACCTATCTGTTCATCCCTAGACAGCATTTTTCAAATTACTATGGGAAGATTATTTGTTTGTTTGTCTGTCTGTTCAAGCTGGAGCTAAGTAAATAAATTAAAAAAAAATGAAACCACAGCATTAGATGGCCTTGGCATTCAAGAAGGGGTTAACAGGGCAAAATTTGATGTTATTTCTCTGAGAAGGTAAAACAAGAGGAAGGAGATTGTGTTATCGTTAGGAAATGGGGTGACAATTGAGACTCATAACATCTACTTGCCATTGTGGCCATAGTCTACTTCTAATTCTTTAATTATTTAATTCTAAGCCTTCTAGTCAAAATAACTGCCCTGATAAATAAATAAATAAAACCTGGTTTTTATTTAGGCCATATTTCTTGTGAAGTCTTATTATGCCTGACTAGAGTTAAAATTAGAATTTACGAGAACTGTTATCCTGGCTACTGGGGATCCCAGCATTTTGGTAGTGAGCATGTTAGAGAGACCCATATATTTATATTGTCTTTCCAGTATATTTAGCTAAACTAGAAGTCTCTTGCAACATCATATATCTTCAGATAAGTAAATGTGATATAAAGTATTGCAACCTCCCCACATGGAGGGTCTAAAAGAAGGTCAGAGAGTATTAAACTCTGACAGAGGTATATATCTATACACTTCTTTCAGTAGAAAATACACTTAATGGCTACATCCTATCATTTGAAGACTGTGCTATGATATTCTAAGATATCACTCTCATGGCTAAGTTTTGCAAATGAAGATATGGGAAGGGCTCTACCCATACTTGCTACAAATGCGCTGATGTCTAAAAAGGCCGATGCAGGACAGACAAGTCTGCATACAAAAGGCACAGCTAAAAGTCTCCTTAGGTGGTATTGACAAGGCGCAGTTCTTTCTACATTGTCTTTTCCCCTCAAGGCTAATTCTACATGAGTTCTNTAAATAAAATGCCTTGAGTTACTATATTAATAAGATGGGGAATACCTACAGTTTATCACATTGTAGTATAGTCATATTATAACTAACAATAACCTCTGTCAGAGTATAATACTCTCTGACCTTCTTTTAGACCATCCATGTGGGGAGGTTGGAATATTTCATATCACATTTATTTATCTGAAGATATATGATGTTGCAAGAGACTTCTAGTTTAGCTAAATATACTGGAAAGATAATATAAATAACACTTGACTTTCCTTCAAGAAAAAGTTGTCGTAGTAGCATGTGTGTTTAGAGCCTTTTCATGGCTTGCTCCCACAAAATGTTTTTCTTCTAAGAGTATACTCAGGAGGTATGTAAAGCTCTGCATACTGTCTTAGTTTTGTATTTTGAAACTAAGGATGTGAACTTATACCTACATCACAAAGGCACTAAGAGAGCATCAGAATGATAAATCTTTCAAATCAAGATATAGTCCCATGCTCTTGTTGATTTGAAAGGAATATAAAAAAACATCTTAGGTGAAAGGGGGCACTGATATTAAGCAATATTTACTAAACACACATGCACTTACTATCAGACAAAGATCACCCTGTTACTTTACTTAATGATATAATATTTATTTTCATATTTTTGCACGTTTGTACCTTAATTATAGCAAAGAATCAGCAATAATATAATATTTATTCTTGGAATATTTATGCACAGCAGAGGGTGCCAGATCGTATGCAAAAACTTTTATATTGTAGTAATTTCTACAAGTAACAATTTACGGTGAGGGAGAGTGGAGGTTAATGTAAAAATATTTCTCAGTTGAAGCTATGGTTCCTAAAGAAAATAAACAGGAAATCAGGCACTCTTTTATATGTTTTAAACTACTACATCAACATCTCTTTTCCCAGATATGTTAAATAAAGTATTACTTCTTTCTCCATTCTATCCTGTACACTAAGTATAGAAGTTAGGAGGAACACCTAATAATCTTACAACAATATTTTTTTCTGGGGAGAGAATACTGGATTCAAGGAGATCTGCACTGTAGTCCTATCTGAGATCCTGACTATTTTTCATTCTTCCTGGGGATTTTTAACTCACTGTGAGGTCATTGGACTTTGTTAAATCATTTTCTTGGAGATATTATTATATCGAATGCTTGGAAACTCCAATGAAATCTGCCATATGCAAGTTAAATATTATTACTAGTGTTACATCTTTATTATTAGTGTTATACCCATATGATTGTGAATTTTTCCACTAAAAGCAAAACTAATCCACTAACAAAACACAGGTTCAATACAGAGTTCAAATAATGCATGCTAAAAAAATATTATTAGTAATATGTCTCAAACTGAATTGATAAATCAGTTGGACTATGATGAATTTTAGCCTTGGCTTTGTACTATTCGATGTGCACCTAATACATTGGATAATAGCAAAGTTAAAGCCTGCACTTAATTTAAAGATGATGCTAAGCAGACTGGAGAGCAGTGTTCAATTCAAATGTTTCTTAATAAGTTTATGAAATGGCCAGAAAGAAGAAAATTGCATTCAATAAAAAATGCATCCTAAACCCATCCTTTGAGAAATATAGTTATAATGAATCATAAATCCAGTAAGAGTCTGTATTATGTCAATCAAAGAAAAAAAAAAAAAAAAAGAAATGGATTCTGCATCTTCATAAGCGTGAAGATTTATACATGAGTTTACTTTCCACATGAGGCTTTGGCAAAAGTATGGTGCAAACCTTCAGTCATAATAGAAATAAACATGTGATGTAAGAAAAATCCAGAGGAGAAAAATTAAAAAATGGACAGTAGATATGAGCAGAGCGATGCATCACAAAATACATTCTTAAAAAACAATTACTCTCTTAGAAGCACTGTAAACAATAATCAGTCTATGAAACTTTACATGTAATATAACGTATCTTCATTCAGAGTTATACAGAATAAAAGTTTTAGATTTTACATTAATGATTTGGTTTCTAAAGCAAAAAGAATTTTCATAAATGGATTTTCATAAATTATCTCCCTTTTCCAATATTCATTCTTTGTCAGTCATGCAGCTGATGCAACATTTGAAATGCTAATTAAGCTTTTTGTTTCTACACATTTTGAAAAAATGAATAAACTTTTAGCCTTCTAACTTTGCTCAATATTTATCATTATTGACTCATATTTTATTGATAAAAATGTCAGTCTAAAAATTACACAGCTCCTCACAGATTTCAGGTACTATTCAGTGTAAAGATTAATTGAGCGTTATTTAACCTAACTGACTGTCACTGAGATTCCCAGATTTTAAAAGTTTATTCTTCTGACTGGCTAGTTTTATTTTTAGCTCCAATAACACTTTTTCATTGTATATTAATTTTTTGAGTATACTTTTACATAGATAAGTATATACTTTCATGTGTGAGTGATCTCCAAATGTTACATACATTAAGCCAAATCTAATTCAAATATTTGTAATTTGAATTTATTTTGAACTGGTCATTCTTTTTCTTATTGCCTCAAATATTTATAGCTATGCATTATTCCTATTGTTAATACAAACCTATGACAATTCCCCACTATTTAACAAAATGTCATAGATAGACATGTATTCACATACAGGTATCTAAAATGGCCAAAATAATCATAAACAGGGCCCACTCTGTGTTATTTATTGCATCAGAAATGGTGATATTCCAGTGGTGAATTGGAAATTGGTGAGAATTAATATTTTCACTCTCACTTTTTGAATTTACCTATGTTTTCTATAATGGGAAAAGTACATTAAAAACCCTGGAGGCATACTGAAAGTATGCATATTTTTGCTGCATAATTGGCAGGCACAATATCATGTTACCCAGTACCACCTGAATTTTAAGCTTGCAAATTAGCTAGATACTACTTGTTACTGCAGATAGTGCTGCGCTGCCAGTCACGCAAAGATCAGGGCAAAAGGCTGGGCAAAAATACACTGCTTCTAACATGTTCTTTTGATTGCCATGCAGCCAGGCACTCATTACTTGTTTGAAGCCTGTTATCCAAAGTTCATTCACACACACGCAGCCATTCTCCCAAATGTTAGGAAAACGTGCTGTTATAACCAGCTCCAGCTCTTCTATTGATTCACATTCTCTCTCTAAGCATTCAGGTTTGTGGAAATTTTTTTCTTCTTTTCCTACTTTTTAGACAAGTAAAGGGCTTAAAGGTAGAGAGATAGTTCTCACAGCACATACTGAAATGTGTACATGCTTGTAGCAAAGTGTAAAACAAAAGGATTTTCAAACCAGACAGTTCTGCAGAAAGTTGTTTGTTCTTTAGGTGATGAATACTCTTGGCCTCCATTATAATGCTAACAAGAACTGCATATATGCACCAATGAGTCTCAAATGAACTGAATGAGACAACAAAATAATACTCAAAAAATCTATACTGCCTTTTGTTTCTCATAATTTTAAAAATAATTGCTAGGCACTACAGTCAGCATTCTAGACTTTCCAGATTTGCTAGAGTTACCGGAGACTGGAAAGAAAGCTTTATAAACAGGTCTGTTCTTTCAATGAAAACTTCAGGAAAAGAAAATTACAGCAAACTCAAAGTTTCATCCATAAAATCCAAGCAGTTAAGTTTCAAAGTGTCAGCATGTTGACTATGCCAGCTGCATACCAGTGCAAGTGAAGCTTGAAAACAGAAGTAAGCATTTGAGATGATCACACCATCCTGGGTCACCGGCCAGCACACAAAGAGGGTACCTACTTGTGAGAGTGCTACTCTAACAATAAAGTAGATGTGTAAATATGCCCTTTACACAACAGTATAGATAGAATACTGTGTTCTAGCGGTAATGATAGACTCATTGCTATTTTAGTAAGCATTTTATCTGAGAGAGTTTGCCTCCTCAAGCCTCACACCATGCAGAGGGGCTGTTCAGCCTTTTAGTTCCTTTCAGACTTATATATTACATATTTAGCAAATAACTGGACTAATGTGCACATCCAGGCATAATGACTGAAATAATTTTGAAAATCAACAAAGTGAAGAAGGGAAAATGTATATTTAAAAAAAAATTACTTGTTATGATTCTTATTTAGGTAGGCACTGCAAGAGAGGTGAGTTCAAATTAAAAATTCAGACACAGTGTCAGATACGTACCAGAATTTCTTGTAGTTACTGTAGCTGCAGAACCAAAGATTTTGGGTTTGAGCCATCTTTATACTAAAAAAACTTCAACAATAATCTTTAGAATTAAATGCTTTACTGCCAAATTTTTTTGTTCTATCCTGTACAGTCCCCTTACAACTCTAAGCTGTGCACAAGCTAGTTAAAAGGAACAGAAATGCCTGACTACTGATATACTGACCTAAGAACAGCAGTTTATAAAGAAGGGATAATTGGCAGCTAAGTCTGCTTAGGCATTGAAAAGTCCTGTTTAAAAATTTTGTCTGAGGACTTAAGCATTACCCATCAAAAAGAGCACAATTGAAGGTAATTCTCCTGGCATGAGAAAAAGTTTATGAAGAAATTATATTATAAAGCTTTTCTGTACATTAGCAGAAACCTAAAATCCAGTGTAGGACAGGGAGAAGAAATGCTCCTTTGCCTTAATATCTTGTCATATTCAAGCTTTAAACTGAACAGTCCCAATATCTTTTCTGTCATTTGCTGAAGCTATGAAAGAGGTAAAGCTAATTATTGAGAATACAAGTTAATATTACTCCTAAGCTTTTGGAAGGATTTCTTCTGTTTTGGATACAGGTCGGATAAAAGACTACATCCCTCCACCCAGCTACTTCCTTGAGAAGCATAAATGGAAAATCTAGGAACTACTCTCTGTCGAAAAGACTGCTGACAATTCATTTTTTCATTAGATTTCATTTCAGTGCAAAACAATGCTGACTTCTGGACTTGAATCAACACAGGATATTCAGATTTTGATAAGAGAGCAAAAGGAAGTTCTAAACCTACCGACACGCTACATGGATGTACTAGATTTGGTCTGTGTCACTGTACACAAGCAGTCACACAAGCAGTCTGGAAAAATTTATTTAGCACGACAGCTGAAGTAAGCTACTTAATTAATTTTAACATTCTGGTTAACATATGGATAAATTGAGACAGTCAATTGCAACTTGCACTGAACTATATTGGCCAGGCAGAATAATAACTAGTATTTCTTAACTCAGATATGCCTGCTTACTATCACAATGTATATACCACATAAGATTTTTTTTATTTTTGAAATATAAAAGATATATTTGACTGTATTTGTGATCCTATGAAAAATTTTCATGATGAAAGAGTGACTTGAGCAGGCAGCAGTAAATGACATACAGTACTGTTGTTTTAAAAGTTTCTTTCTACATCAGTAACAAGTCAGTCTAACGCAAAGATTATGCTAGTAATTAGTTACTTAGAAATGTCTGCAAGGAAATAGAAACCTTTTGGTTTTGAGAGTCAAACATTTTCATGACACATTAGAATATATCATGGAAATATTATAACCTCTTGAGGAGTCAAAACTAAAGATATCTTCAATGAATGAGAGGCACAAGTAGAGACATGGTGTAATAAACACCATTATCAATATAGAGAAAAGATGCAGACTGTTTACAGCTACTTTATGGAATTTATGTTGTTTCCTATTTTATATAATATTTAATGACCTACCTATAGTATAAATGTCACTTCTTGTTTACTAGTCATATTTGTAAAAAGCTTTATATCACCCAGTCACAAAGCAGACACAATAGTGTGTGAATCAAAAAATACTAGTGCCTGCTGTGTTCTTTTATTCCTCAATCACAAGACATCAACTAATGTGCCCTCAATAGATTCAGAACTTCTAAACACTGTTAAAAATTAAATTAGTTATCACTGACTACACGCAACACATTGGTTTGATCTATTTCTAATGAATGATTAAGCTATTTAGTATAATCACATGGCTCATTTAAATTATATGGCTACTATTAAGTAGCTGGAAAAGTGTTTCTTCAAATTAAATAGTCACACTAAATAAATACATATGCCAGATACAGTAATAAGCATCCCAAACATGGACATTTTAGTCATTGAGTAGCCATGTATTAATTTCTTGTATGATCTCCAGATACGACTCTCCAGTCATGAAAGAAAATCTACTAGATTTGAATGACGGTCAAGAAATTTACATGTTCAAGTTCTGAGAAATATGACAGTTACAAATCTTTAACTTATATTTTAGAATTCTTTCTTTTTTAATATGAGATAATATTTACAATTTAGAAAAAAATCTTGCTAATGTTTTCCTTTTAAGAGTGCATAGTTGTAAAACTATCAGTATTACTCACAGTAGGATAAATGTGAGCAGCAGAAATGCAGCTGACTATTCTGTATTCTATGTTAACAAATAGTGAAATTGTACTGCATCTCCTGGGTAGAAGATCATTACACTTTAGTGTTATCTTTCATCTTTTTAATCTCCTTTACCTAGAAATATGTGATGAATCAACTGTTCAGATTTAGCCTCAGTTATTCAAGTATAAAGCATAACAGGATGTGATGACCCTGATATGTTTGCCATTTATTTGTCCATATTCGTTGCTCAGGCCAGTGGCAGATTTGTTTCCCTTTGGGGTCTGTTTTTACACAATTTTTTTATCAATTTCACAGCTGGGCTGGGGAGGAAAAAGAAGGTCAAACATCTTGTCAAAGCTTGCAGAGCCTATGGCTCAGTTAGGATTATAATTTGTGCCAGGCAAGTAGTTCCTCTGTGGTTTGCACTAAATGTTAGATAATGGGCACACAGATATTTTGAGATGCCTGGATATGTTTATGGATTGCAACATGAGACTTTGGTACTAATTACTTGCTACTATTTTACAGTTAATTACTTTCTGTCTCATCTAACTCCATTCCTACCAAGCTATAATTTGCGTGTACATGTATTGTTCACTGTACTAAGATCGTGTCAGAACTTCAGTATCTTCCAGACCAAACAAAAATTAACTAATTATCCTAGAAAAACATATATTTTTTAAATAAAAAATATTAAAATCCTCCATAAACTCTCCTTAGGGGGATAATCAGAACAACTTATTTTATCAGAATGTTAATGATAATTTGACATTTGAGAAGCTTCGCAAATATTCAGAGTACGAACATTCATACTGTTCCTCAATGAATATTTAAAGTTTGAAATACAATTGTTACAAATCTATCAATTAAAAAAATATCCATTTATGAAGTGACTACATAAGAGATCAAAATAGAATGATACAATGCATTGCTACCATCAGCTGAATAGACCATAAGTAATAAGTAGTGTTAAATTGTTAAGGTCATATTTTTCTAGATGAGGAAAAATGCCTGGATCATTGTGTCCTGTTTTTCCAAAAACCAATGAAGGTTTTTAAAACTTTCATTCCTACACATTTCTGTAATATGGAAGTTCCAAAGCTGTAACTCTTGTAACACGTGATGACTACTGCAAAAACCTTTTATTCCCCAAGAGGACTTAAAGTCTGTAATTCCACTGAGTGTGCAATTCAATTATATACTCTATGCAAAGCTGTTTCTTCTGTTCTAAACTAGCAACCTGGTCATATTGCTTAATGTTCCAGTTGTATCAATCTAAAAAATCACGAATAATCATTCTCTATTAGCTTTCAGCATGCCGTACATGATTTTACAGATTTGTCACATCTTCTCTTAAAAGTACTAGTGTATATTTTTAACAATGTAAATGACAGGAGAAATTAAAACTTTTTCTTTTAATGATTATTAAATTTGGCAGGTTTTTTGTACCAACACCTATTTTGGGGAAAAAATGCTACAGGCATATCTTTCATGAGTAGCAGAAATGTCCTTTTTCTCCTTCAAGTGACTACAAAGTCACATGATTCATGTAACTATTCATGTAACTATTGTGGAATGGCCTTATGACCTTTTATGACACACTGAGATATATTTTTTTGCACTCAGGACAGCATTAAGGGTTTTTTTGAAAACTGTTAATTTTTGAAATTGGAGCAAGTGACTCCTCAACTCCCTTTTGAGACCAAGTTTATCTTCCTTAATGTTTCTCTGTTTTGCATATATATCACAAAACAGTCTTTACTTACACAGTCACAAATTATTTTCCTCAGACTTTGTTCAGTCTGTAGTGTGAAACTGCTACCTGTGCACTCCAGCCTGGTCACTGCATATTCCTCTATTCTGCAAAACTATGTGTAGTGAACAGCAGAAATTGTTTTCAATATATCTTTCACTTGACCCCAAAGCAGACAAGAAATGTCAAAAAACCTGTTGAGTCTTTGCTTGGAGTTGTTCAGAGTTGTATTTCTTAGTTTTTAAGATTCAAAGCAGTAGAGTCCAGAAACTCTACTGAGTTACATAACCTGAAAAAAAAAAATGAACTGCAAAACGAACACCCTTGGTAAAGGCACTAAATTTTTAACCAGTTCTTGAATACCACGTTTCAAATCATTAATTCTAAGTATGATGGCAGCAGCATCTTTTAGCAAAATAATTGCAAGAATTTAACACAGAACAAAAAGAACTTTTCTCTCATCAAGCTCCTTGGCAAAAATATATACAAATGATTAAATAATTACATATTTAAAAGCTGTTAAAAGTAGTTTCCTATAGCTGTAAATAACAAACAGAAATGTGTGCAGGCTTTATATAACAGTTTATACCTTGAATTCACATGGAATGATGTCTCTCATCCACAGACACAATAAACAGACCATTAAAAATAGAATAATTTCTTGCTTATTTGTGCTTTTAGTGTTTCACTTTGTCACTTGTACTACCTGGAGGAAGGCTAGGTTCTAGCCTCTTTGTGATCTCAGAGTAGGTAACAAATCTACACTAATAAATGAAAGACAGCAAGCACCTATCACCATCTACAAAAGATATATATTTTTCCCCGACAAAAAATTTTGCAGTATTGTACTTGGAAAAACTGAATTTTTCCTGTGCAATTGTGATAAATTCAGATGCTTGTTTAAATCACAGGGGAGGAGGAAGAATGGGGAGTGTTTTGTCTAGGTTTTTATTTACTTTATCGCTTACAGTGGAAAATTCTTTTCTTGGGAACTGTCTTTCTCTGAAATAGAATTTAAAATTCACATAAGTCTTTTTATTACTAATAGTATTAGATGAAATAGTACATAAGAAGAAAAGGAGTATAGTTAAGTCAGAGAATGGCATAAATACAAACACATCAAAAGCTAGCTTTATTTGAACTCATCTTCCAAGTTATTTGCTCTGTTGGAGTTACACACAGAGAAGAGGGATCTGTTTTCTCATAAACCACTGATGAAACACCAGTAAGACCACTGATATGCTGCATTAATATTGCAATATTAATCAATTTGCTTGCCTGAAGTGTTTTTGAGAGTAAAATGAGTTAGCATTCTGTATCTGACACACAAATCAAATGTATGTTAAAGCTGCAGAAAAAAAAAAGTACAACTGAAAACAGTTTTGGGATTTGCTATAAGAACCTTGTGAAAATTATTTAATATAATAGCTAGAAGGGCTATTTCAAATACTTGAATTCTCTACAATGCTGTATATGAACATATTATTATCTATCAGAAATCCACTGTGCAATCATTTTGATTGAATGTAGTAACATTTAAAATGTGGATCTAAATACAGAGGTTGTATAAGTCATCTCAATTCATCCTTTTCACAATTTGAGTTTTTAAAGGGTAAGATAATTACACAAGAATAAATGTCTCCCTACTCATCCCAGGAATAAGGATATCCTTACTGATGTTCAACTAGCTGTCCTTAATTTCTGATGCTTCACTAAACTCTTTATTTCTGTAGGGAAAAAAAATTAGATGGGCAAAGCAGTCAGCAACTTAAGCTCCAAAAATAGCTGAAGGAAGTATCCTTGACTTTTTGTTCTTTACATGCAGTTTACATTTTCATGCTCACTTTCTGACAGCACTCAGTTGCTCAGAGTTCACTGAGTATACTTTTGGCTTGATTGCTTGAGTATTTGCTGAAAGTAAATTTTTAACTGAACATCTGATTATCAAATTTGTAGTTTGCCTTCATGCTGGGTTGGTTAGTTACCACGAGTCATATGATATCTGGATTTTGATTGCCTGGCATACATTTCTAACACCTATTATAATCAAACACAGTTGGAAATTCAAACTGAAATGCTTAAGTTAGTCAAATACCTGTGCTACTGTACCAAAGTTAGAGCACAAACTGATTGTAATATTCATAATTCACAATTAAAATGACACATCAAGAATTATTTGCTAAAGGAATTACTGAATCACTCTGAATAATGAATAAATTTGAGAAATGAATCACTCTCAAAGAGAGAAAGGTGAAATTCATCAAATTATTTGTTCTGGATTACTTTTGATTTTCAATATTAAAACATCATGATAATGATATATTTAAATCAAATAAAGGGTAAAGAATTGGCTATATGCTGTGAAGATAATACTCTGAATACACTAAAAATGCAAGAGCAGAAAGCAGATATTGACAGCAGAACTACATAAAATCATAAACATTCCTAGCTTTGAGCTGCAATGTAGATGTTTTAGTAGTTATTTACCATGTAGTTACTTTTTAGTGGGGCATGGAGTACATTTTCTAATCTTGTATATTTCCCTAAAATTTTAATCTGATGTGTAATTGGTTATGCACTTTTACTTGAAACCCTATATTAAGTGCAAATACTCCTTTCCCAGAATTGTCTCTTGTGCCGTACAGACAAAAAGCAGAGTAAATACTGTCATTAACTACTTGTGTCATGTAATACACTATGTAGCAGCCATCCAGTACCTAAAAAGGGACTACAAGAGAGCTGGAGAAGGACTGTTTACAAGGATATGGGGTGACAGGACAAGGATGAATGGCTTTAAACTGAAAGACAGTAGATATAGATTGGAGGGGGCCTGATAGGATTCATTCAAGAATCCTCGAAGAGCTGATGATATCGCCACAAAACATCTCTCATTGATTTTTTGAGCAGTTTTGGGAATCCAGAGAGGTCCCTGCTGACTGAAAGCAGATGAATGTGTCCCAATTTTTAACAAGAGCATGAAGGAGGAACCTGGAAACTACAGGCCTGTCAGTCTCACTTCAGTACCCGGTAATGTTATGGAGAAGATTATTCTGGGAAGTATTGAAAAACACCTGAAAGACAATGTGACATGGGTCACAACCAGCATGCCTTCATGAGAGGAACATCCTGCTTATCAAACCTGATTTCCTATTATGACAAGCTGGCCAAGGGAAGGCAGTTGACATGATCTTTTTGGATTTCAGTAAAGCTTTCAATACTGTCTCTCACAGGATCCTTCTGGAGAAAATGTCCAGCACAACAGCTGGATAAACACATCATGCAGTGGGTGAGCAATTGGCTCATATGTTGAGCACAGAGGGTAATAGTGAATGGGGTGACATCAGATTGGTGCCTGTCACTAGTGGAGTTCGACAAGGCTCCATCTTAGGCCCTGTGCTCTTCAACATCTTCATAAATGACTTGGATGCAGGACTGTAAGGGATGCTAAGTAAGTTTGCAGATGACACAAAGCTGGGAGGAGTTGTTGACTCCCTCGAAGGAAGGGAGGCCCTGCAGAGAGACCTCAACGAATTAGAGGGTGGGGCAATCATCAACCATATGAAGTTCAACAAGGAAAAGTGCCAGATTCTGCACCTATAATGGGGCAACCTTGGATCTACATACAGACTAGGGAATGAGATGCAGTGCTGTGGAAAGGGACCTGGGGGTCCTGGTCAATGGCAAGTTGAATATGCTCCGGCAGCCAGGAGGGCCAGCTGTGTCCTGGGGAACATCAGGCAAAGCATCATCAGCCAGTTGAGGGAGAAGATTGTCCCTCTCTGCTCTGGTGTGACCTCACCTTGAATATTGTGGCAGTTTTGGGCACCACAATATAAGAAAGATATTAAGCCATTAGAGATTGTCCAAAAGAAGGCAACAAAGAAGGTGAAGGACTTCGAGGGGAAGCCATATGAGGAGTGGCTGAGGTCACTCCTGGAGAATAGAAGACTGAGGGAAGACCTCATTGCAGTCTACAACTTCCTCATGAGGGAAAGAGAAGGGGCAGACACTGATCTCTTCTTTGTGGTGACCCATGACAGGACCCAAAGAAATGGCCCTGAAGTTGTGCCAGGGGAGGTTTAGGTTGGATATTAGAAAAAGGTTCTTTACCCAGAGGGTGGTTGTGCCAGGGAAGTGGTCACAGCACCAAGCCTGCCAGAGTTCAAGAAGCGTTTGGATGATGCTTTCAGGCACACAGTGTGACTCCTGGAGATGGTCCTGTGCAGGACCAGGAGCTGGACTCGGTGATCCCTGTGAGTCCCTTTCAACTCGGCATATTCTGCGATTCCCTGAAGAAATTCATTCCTGGAGGGTAGTGAGGCACTGGAAGAGGTTGTCCAGAGAAGCTGTGGATGCCCCATCTCTTGAAGTGTTAAAGGCTAGGTTAGATGGGGCTTTGAGTAACTTGGTCTAGTGGAAGGTATCCCTATCCTTGGCAGGAGCATTGTAAGTAGATGATCCTCAAAGTCCCTTCCAACCCAAACCATTCTATGATTCATACCATGAAAAGTATGATTCGTATTTGAAAAGTACCTAATGGAAGATAAGAGATCAGCTATGCATTGCATCATCCTTAATAAAGTTTTCTCTTGAACAGAGTACCCTAAATCAGACTCATTCACTCCACTGCATAATAGTTACCTACAAATCACTACTGAACTAAAAAACTGCAAATCTGCCATTGCTGTCTTAAACAGAAAGAGCTAAACTTTTATGATGGAACATCTGAACAACTGGTAACTTGGCCAAAATCCAGAAAGACCTGTGGCTCTGTTAAGTTTATGGATAGAGCCAGAAAGAAAAAAAATCAGAGTGTGAATCAACAAATTTTTAGCTGACAATATGACAGTTAATCAAAAACATAACACTTTAAACCAACCCATGCCCATTCAACTGAGGCTGCAAAGAAGACAACTTCCTCATCAATAAAAGTGATGAACAGCATCTTGTAGAGTTATTTAATCAACAATTCCAGGAGATCATCTTTGCTATAAAGTATAAAGATATGGGAATCTTTTCTAGGATATTAGGTTTTATGGAGTAGCACCAGCACATTTGCAATTACTTGATATGAAAATGGTATTTCTTCAGACACATCAGGGAACATTTTCAGCACAACACATTGAGATTTAGCTGTTTGATTCTCATTAATGTTAGTAGGAGTTGCATGGCTGCATCCCAGTGGACTTAAATAAATTGTTGCCCCTTTCAGTTCACATCCACACACCACATGCCTGTGCAGTGCATTCTGACTATTGGACTAGTTTGACACAGATGGTACAACACCAGGAGCTTGCACTGCATTAAGTGACCAAATTGAGATAGAGATCTCATGAAATGAAACTTTTAAAAAATCATTGAGAAATGCAAGCCAAGGATAATGTAAGAGAGATAGCCCCAATAAATATGGATTGTTGTACTTTAAAGAAAAGCCGTTATTTGAGGTAGTGATTATAAATGGGATCTTGACAACTGTCTACAGCAGCAGTCTAGGGCTAGGATGACCTGCACTAATTCTGTGCCACTTTGGATAAATCATTTCACTTTCTCTGTTCTGGTTTTACTAGTAGTGAAACAGGAATCGGTAAACTCGCCTCTTCATCATATTACTCATAGCAAATCTTTATAAAATATTATTTGTCCATAACTTGACTGAATGTTCATGTTTACTGATGTGATAGCCTAAGAAGAAAAAATCAGATATATTTAAGAACAAATATACAGAATCATCAAAATCAAACTACTCTCAAACCAAATTCACATATTGTGGACACTGAGTTAGGTTTAAAAACGTAGTCTTATTCAGCCTATGAAATACAAGCACGATATAAAAAATTTTAACACAGAACAAAACTAATTTCTTTAGTCATAGTTGTCAATATTCCTAATCAAACTATTAACAAAGAGGTGAAGCATTAAAAGAAGCTTAACTTGAGGAAAAAAACTAGAAAAATCTAAAAAGTAGAGAATTTAGAAAAAGGAATAAGTATGTGCTGTTCCAGGTCTTGAACATACAAATTACATACTGGAATTTTAGTTAGATTAGAACTTTTATATCAAGAACAAATAAACTTTAGAGGAATGTCTATTCTCTGTGATGCAACTTGAGATTGTTTTGCAAAGTTACAGCTTCCATTACTTACCACCCATTGTTTTGATTAAGAAACTAATGTCAGTTCTGTTGGGATCTCAGACTTTAGGCTACATAGTATTCTAACTCCTGTTATCTGTAATAAGTCCAGAGCATCATACACAGTCTGATTCTTGAATATTGATTATTGATTTTTCAGTTTCCTGTATTTATGTCAGAGAAACTGTACATTTAGGCAGCAATTCAGAATTACATTTGGAGTCTCACATCAAGTCCTTTTGTCATAAATACTAATCATTAAAACACAGGTCTGACAAAGAAATAAACAAACCAATAATAATTAAATCAATAATTCTGCAAAATATTTTGTTGACCCTCCTCCCATTTTCTTAGAATACACGGGAAATTTTGTGTGATCTAGTTTATATTAGTTTCAAATTAGTCATAGCATACCGTGAAAACAAAAGCATTACCCAGTTCATTGAAACATGATTAAGAAAAAGATACACATTTAAATACTAACATACCAAGAAATTCTGTAGGAAATAGTTGAACTTGAAGAGCAACACAATGAGCAAACAGTGGGAACTGTTTGTTCTGATTAGTGAATTGAAGTGAGCAGAACATTGGCCCAAGAGTTTTTATGCTCTGCTATAAATCTGCTATAGAAAAACCTCATCAATTGAACAGCACTTTGACCAATCAGCTTTCATTATTCCTTCTTAGCTGAACTACTTCCATTTCTAACCTAATTTCAACAGATTTTTAACTGCTTCTGAAATGGCATGGATATCCATAGCTATTGCTTACGTGGGAAATTTACAATAATGAGGCAACTATACTCAAATTATTCACAGTAAGTCATATAATTGCCAAATGCTGTTTTGTTTGTTTGAGGTTTTTTCCAAAAATTGGGTAGATTCAGAAATGTAATTTTGTATATCATGTGGTTACCAATTCTTAGAGGAACAGGACTAGAGTTGTGTAGATTTAGGATATAGAAGGTCACCAAAGTATATAGCACTACAAATTGAGCTTGAAAAAAATGTAAACTTAGAGAATTGGATACTGTTGCAGAATCCATGACCCTAACTTTAGTGCTTAGCATCTGAATGCAATTTGTAAGTCAAGTTATCTGGTCAGGTAGGACTTACCAACATCTTTCTTTTGAGTATGGATCTGTCTAGCTTAGCTACTAGGGATGCACTTGAAAGAGACATCTTGGCCCCATGTACATAATATGCATTGTATGATATTTTTCTGTCTGCTGACTTGATGTCCAGCATTCACTGAGAAACATAAGCACCTATAAACTAATTTTTTTAGGAACAGAAGAATTTATTCATATTCAACTGTAGAGAAAGTTTCTCTTTCTCATATAGCCCTTACTTCCCCACACATGCTACTTCTTCAATAGTGGCAAGAGTTATTGTTCAACATGTCCATCTTTATTCAATTTTTTCCACTACAGGAGTTCACAGCCTCCCTCAAAAATATTATCCTCTCTTAGAACAATAAATTTAGGCTTGGTTTGTAGGCAGAGCAGCTGTAGTACTTTCTTTTTCTTGTCTTTCAGTTGCATTCTACTTGTATTCATTGCATCTTGTGCTTAGTCTCAAAACATTCATCAGCTGAAGCCTTCCAATACTCATGTGAGTAAAATAATAGCTAATTTTCTGATCAAACTCGGGCTTAATACAAACTTAAACTACTCAGCACAGCAATATCATCTCAGGACTGAAACGATTCTTGATTCTTGCAAAAAGAGAACATTAGACTCCTATAAAGCCATAAATTCGAAAAATAGTGGCTTACATTCCACTTTTTATTTATATTTTATTTTTAACCTGATATTATTTATCAGAGTAAGGTCTCATTAGGATAGTTAGGATATGCCTAACCTTTCCTATTTCTATTTGAAAACTCATTGCAAGGAAATGTAATTTATTTTAATACACTTGATATTTAGTATCAATTTTAGCTCATCATGTCCATACTATAATTACATGTGGAATGTATATGCTTTATGAAGCAAATGAAAATCCTTGAAAAGGTGTTATCTTTACAGTAATCTACCCATGACAGCTACCTTAACACAGTAAAATGTGTTAAATTTTGCCATTTTTTAAAAATATGTGTGTGGACCTTCTACTGTCCCACTAATCCAAAAACCAATGAAGATTATTTGAAAAAAAACCAAAGATACTCAATCACATACCACTTAACCATATACTCACATTTTTAGACCTAAATTGAATTCTCAAAAGGATAGATAAAAGGAGTATTAAAATGCCTCTTGTATTGCATTTGAATTGAAACTCTGATTACCAGTTGTATAATAAAGTATGTTGGGAAATAGCAAAGTATTTTGGCGTTGAGCCTTTGTATATCGTACTCTGATGTCTATACAGAATTTTACTGCCTCAATCTCCACCCAGTTTAAAGATCTGATTACATTTTGAAGCGATGTCTTCATTTAAGGTCAAGAAAAAATCTTTAACATGTTAATCAAAGTGAATACTTATTGTCATATCTCAATTCTGACATTTAAAAGAAACTTCATGCAAATGAGATATGTGACTGGATTACTGGAGAAGGCTATCAAATACTGAATACAGAAACAGAATGAAACTCACTGTATTGACTGAAGTCCTTCATGTACGTCCTCTAAAGTGCAAATCAGACTTAGATTTGTGAACCTTGAAGTTTAGAAACCCTTGGATGTATGTTCCTTAATGCATACTGATGTCTATATGAAATAAAAATTAAAAGTATATGATGAAACAAAATTTCCTGCAGTTTCCTGTGCTCATAGACTCAGAACTGAAGAGCTGGCAAGTTGAAAAAAGTTGTATGATAACCCTGAAGATTGGCTTTTAAAACAACAAAAAAAAATCCACGTTATTTTGTGATGGGTTCCTTTATAATATTTGGCTTTACTACTTTCCTCTGATCTGATTTTATTAAAAAGTAATATATTCTCTAATTCACATGCCAATTCTTTCTATTATTGCAATAAATATTTTATCAAATATGAAAGCTAACCTTCTCATTCCAGGAATGAACATGTACTGGAAATGTAAAGTTGTTCATAGTAGTCAAAAAAGGGTAACAGTAGTGAAGAGGTGAAGTGCTGTACACTGATTAAATAACTGTACATTGTTGAGGATTACACATAGTGCAGATAACTTGCTGTGGGACTCAAACTGAGCTCTGGGGAGGCAGGAGCTGGAAGCAAGGGGCCATGAACTGGTATCATGCCCTTCGCATAACAAAGGGCAAAGGGATCTGTGACAGGACACTAAGAGACACAGCAGGAGCTGAGGACTCCAGACTTTAGCCCTTTTAAACTATAAGGGTGTAAAAGTTCAGGATTTCCTTTGTTTGTGGTCCCTTCTCAGAGGCACCCAGATCAAGCTGTTACTTTGTTATTGCACCATAATTAATTTTAAGGATCAGGATGTTTGAGACTCTGCTATGAGAACCCTGAGGTCTAGCTGGTAAAGGCATCTCATCTGTGTGTGTTGTATGTAAGCAGTCAAGCAGGGCACACATCACTTCTCTGGAGTGGCCTGCTTCAAAGTGGTTTTTATTCAGGCTCAGGTGGCGTGGTTGTGACTGCCAAAGTGGCTCCTGGATGTTCAAACAGGAAAGTTTCCTTAATAACATAATTTTCTCATGTTTAACTACAAGAAATGTAACAGGCTATTCTAAATACATGGAGCTTGATTTTAATCCCGTACAAATTTTTTATTGGTACAGATCCAATCTGATGTATCTGTACAGATCCAATCAAATGGTAGACAAAGGGAGAGCAGTGGTTCTTGTCTTTCTTGACTCAGTAACGCTTTTGACACGGTCTCCCGTAGAGCACCACAGCAAAACTTAAAAAATATGGTCTGGATGAGCAGAAAATGAGGTGGATTAAAAACTAGCTAAATGACTGGGCCCAGAAGGCAGCAACACAAAGTCTAGTTGGAGGCCAATAAGGAGCAGTGTACCTCAGGGTTCAATATTGGATCTGACCTTGTTCAACACCTTTGTTAAGGATGCGGTACAGTGTATCCTCAGCAAGTTAGCAAAAGACACAAAATCAGGAGGAGTGACCAATACTCAAGAGAGTTGTGTTGCCATCCAAAGCAACCTTGAGAGTTTTGAGAAATGATTTGATGGGAACCTCATGAATTTCAAGGAGAAAGGCCAAGTTCTGCATCTCAGGAGGAATCAGCTCATGCACCAGTGCAAAATAGGGTCCAACCACATGGAAAGCAGGTGTCCTGAAAACAACTTGGAAATCCTGCTGGAAAATCAGCCAGCAACGAGACCTTGCAGGTAAGTGGGCTTATTGTATCCTGGTGCTGCAGTAGGAGGAATGTTGCCATTACTCTTAAAAGGAAAGAATAGGATGGGGAATAGATGATCCACTCCCATGGCTCAGCACTGGTGAGGCTACATCTGGACCTGGACAGGCTCCAGAGAGAGGCCGCTAAAATGATTAAGGGACTGAAGCATCACTCAGATTTGTGAGAGGCTGAGAGAGCTGGAACTGTTCTGTCTAGAGAGGAGAAGGCCTTGGGGGTTCTTACCAGTGTATGTCAATACCTGGAGGGAGGGTGTAAAGAAGATGAATGCAGGCCCTTTTTAGTGGTGTTTACTGACAGAAAACGAGGCTGTGGACACAAGGGAGGTTCCATCTGAACATCAAGAAACACTCTTCTGCTGTGTTATGATCCGATTATTGACAAGACACCCAATAATCTTATAAATACCTACAGTTGATTCCTTTCCATAAGCAAAATTAAGATCAAACAAGATGATATGTTGGACTTCAAAAAATGATAAGTGAATTTTATTTATTTATAAGACTCAAGCATAGAGAAAGAGGGAAAAATAGAGAAAGTTGGAAGGAATAAGCTAAGATTTACTTAGAAAAAGCATAGGAAAGTGTTGCCAACCACAATTCACTTATTCGGTGATGGTACGGGGCGGGGGGGGGG
>WEIV01011860.1:6652-46682 GCA_013390005.1 Calyptomena viridis | reverse complement strand
TGAAGAAGCCCCTTGCAGGGTGTGAGGCAGGGCGTACCGCCGAGCCGGTTGCCCCTGAGTCGCTGGGTGACCCGAGTCTTCCTGTGGAAGACCGATTAGTTACCTGGTGCCCGATCCTGCCCAGTGCCCCTTAGGGTGGCTGTGAACTAGCCAGGGCTTAGAATTCGGTGTCAGAGTACAGCTACCTGAGGAAGAACCGCAGCAATGGTGTACTTGATTTAAAGTAATTCTAAAGGATTTGTGAGTCAATTCAGAATCATACTGTTCTAAATGAATGTATATGTATATATATATATATATATATAAAATACATATTTAATGGATGCGTGTGGAATGTACAATGTTGTTAAATAGGAGTTTCAGTTAGTAATGTGACTGAGCTTTATATTTTTTATATTCTTTACTATGCATGATTGTGTTGTGGCTTTTATCCTGGTTTAGGTTTTTTGCGGCTTTTTTTTTCATGCAAGGGTGCATGTAGCAGGTAAGATGGCTGTTGCTGGAGGCTATGTGCAGTAATTGAGAAAAGAAACTTTGCTATTTCTCCTGCTCCATTTTAATTAAAAGAACAAACATAAAACTGCTTGGAACACTGTGGGGACTTCTAATTAAAATTTCTGTAAAACTCAAAACCCATAATGAGCAGCTGCTATGATCACGGCATGAAATATTTATGGAGATATCACCACTGGGCCAGAAAATGTATCTCATAATGAGATGGTTGATGTGCACGTTAAAGCCCTTAAGCTACGGAGCAACAGTTTGTTGGCAGTAAAATGTGATGGAAATCAATGTGGACTGGATAGAATTTGATCCAGTAGAACATCTGTCCTAAGTGCTGGAAGTAAGACATACTTGTGTCAGCCAATACAAAAACTAAATAAATAATGGAGAGTTGGAAACACATAGGTAAGTTTTAGCACTTTAGCATTGTTACTTAAAGTACTTAGTGTCCAAGAAGACAAGAAGTATATTCCCAGGAAGTAAAACTGAATAAAACATCAGTCGGATGCTTTTATATTCAACTAGCTTTGTGCTAGTGGTGTTTCCTACTCAGCTAGAATAGACTATTATTATAAAATATATATTATCAATATTATCTGTTTGCTAATGAAGATTATTGTACCATGAAGTCAATTTCAAGAGAAGTCACAGAAAGAAGAAATTGAATTGGTGCAGGAATGAATCTAGAAAAAAATATTGTGTGATAAGTCTAGTGAACATTCTGTGTAGTACCTTGCATATATATATATAATTAGATGTTAATGGATTTTTTGGAACTTACTCTTCAATTCCAGTTTGGAGGAGCCTGTGTTTCACGTATTGTCTTATGATCGCATTTGAGACTAAAAGAAGTGCAATTGAACATGATATCCCTTGTGTACCTAAAGGTCAATATTAAGGTGGTATGGGCACAGTGATTAAGTTTGCTTCCTTCTGAAAAATTAACAAACTATACCAGACTGACAAGAGTCATGTAGTTAATTCTTCCATTTGTTCGTTTGTGTAGTTTGTTTATATATAGTCAGTCTCTGCCAATACTCTGTTTTTTAAAACAGAAGCAGAACCAACTGACCTGGACTCGGTAGGGCTCAATGTTGTTATTTTGTGCTCTGTGGAAAAAGTGTGAAATCTTTTTATACACATAATGAATTGTTGGTAGTGTCTCATGTTTGTAAGACTGTATTCTTGAATAGATTTAGACTTACTCTGAATGGCATTTCATTCACCTTTAACTCTGTAGTGGTTTGCATGGATTGCTTGGTGCACTCAATGTATCTTTTGTTGTCCTTCATTTTCATATTGAAATGAATAAGGCAAAAGGTGATAGTTACTAGTTTTATCTTGTGGCTTTTTCACATTATGTACCTCCTTGTTGGTGAATTACCTGAATTACCTTGTTCGTGAGCTCCTTTTTGCTGATGATGCCGCCCTTGTTGCTCACACAGAAGCAGCTCTGCAGAGCCTAACATCCTGCTTTGCAGAGGCTGCTGAACTTTTTGGGCTGGAAGTCAGCTTGAAGAAGACAGAAGTTCTTTACCAACCTGCACCTCAAGAACCTCACCATCATCCTCACATCACCATAAGTAAATCAGAGCTTAGATCGGTCCAGCAGTTCAACTATCTAGAAAGCATCATTTCCAATAGTAGGATTGACAAAGAGATAAACAACAGGTTAGCAAAGGCATACAGAGCTTTCAGGAAGCTTTATAAAAGNAAAAGACATCGCAGAAAGAACCGTGCCTCATCAATACCACCCAAGGAGACTTTTAGCTGTGCTTTTTGTACCTGGACTTGTCTATCCCGCATTTGCCTTTTTAGCCACCAGCGCGCTTGTAGCAAGTGTGGGTAGAGCCCTTCCCATATCTTCATTTGTGAAGCTTAGCCATGAACGTCCTTGCATTTCCATTTTAAAATTGGGTCGAGAAACAGTATCTTGGGGAACATTCATCACCTTTTGAGGTAAAGAAGCAAAAGCATTAGAAAGATCTGTTGATTAGGTTCATGATTTTTTGCCTGAACAATAATATTCTTTTAGTATACTGCCTTAACATTACTTTTCGGTTGTAAAATAACATTATTAGGAAGTTAGCATATTACATATTTTAACATGAGCCATGTGTTTCACTGTGGAGACTCTTCAGAGTGTTCAGGTGAAGCTCTGCTGAAAAACTTCCATCCTCAGCAATCTGAAATATAAGGTCACTTAATGAGATACTTGAAAGGACTATCTATGTGTCCAACTGCAGTTCAATGTAGAGGTACCTGAGCTCCATTTTAAATACTGGTGCTAGAAGCTCCTGCATTTATGCAACATCTCAGCCTTAATGCTTGTCCTGGCAACTTGAGATGAATAGAAGTTTTCAATGCAGACCTCCTCAAGGGATCCTAAGCTTCAACTTGCATTAAAAAGCAAAGTCTTCTGTGATTCTTCTTGCTGACATTTTAAGTGTTCATTTGTTGTTATCACGGGGAGCCAGGTCTAGGTGCCCTTGAGCGAGTAATTTCTTTTCAGAAAGGATATTGGGAGAGTAAGAGTAATTGACATAGATAAATGTGGGCACTGAGATGCTTTTCTTCTCCTACCCTCCTATATGCTTCTAAGTTATTGAATTAACTACACTGTAGTGACTACATGATATAACAATACAAGAATATGCAGTTGCTGCTCTCTTAAAATTATGTCCTAATGGGAGTTTATTTCTTCAAGCAGCAAATTCATTTGCTGAGATCAGCATATTGGTAGCAGAAAATTAAAATGAAAGTAAAATTGTACCTGTCAGCATCTGATGCAGAGCAACACACCACTAACCATTAAATCTTATTGTTTCTCTGCAGAGGGAAAGGGATGATCAAGATGACTTTTTTGAACACTTCTAATTCAACACTGTTTATTTTAAAGAATTATATGCTTGAACAAAATTCACTTTCCCTTTGAAAGTATTAGCCTCAGAATCTAGCCATATTAAGCTTCTTTTGGAATTAGGTTTAATGTTTTCATAGACTAAAAAGGAGTCAAATCTGAAACATGGCTTGTCAGCATGCTTTTTTTTCCCTGACAAATTAAAATATTACTGTAATATGTACAGTAATACTGTAAATGTAAAGTTCAGCAATGACTCAGTGCCAAAACTTTTGACAGGTGTTTCATGCAGTACTTGTATCCACATACCCAGCATAAAGCTCAGTCTCTGTTGGGTACAATGGGTGTAGTGGGTCCAAATGACTCCTGAAATTCAAGCTGTGTTATTCCACTTCCCACATCATCACTAATATAAAGAATCTGGTGTCAGAATTTTATTGGCAATTCTGTTTATGCATTTTACAAATGAAATATCTTTCTTTTCCTTAATACATTACCATAAACTTGATTTGTACACTGAAATCAACACTTATATCTCAGAAAGCAGAAAAGGAGGGTATATGTGCAAAAACAAGGTTATTATTTTCCAAAATTGTTTAATCAGAACTGTAAAAAACCCCTGTTTTGAGAGAGTAAGAATCTCTTTTTACAGACACCTAAAACTTCAGTGCCTATGCTAACTTTTGGTCTGTCCCTGTTCATATTCAAACTGAAACTTTTACCTTATGGTGTAGAGAATGACCAAAATCTCAGTAATGTAGCCTAGTACCTACTTCTAATTAGAGCTTGGAAGTAAGGACAGTGGTTACAAATATGGTGGTCACTCTTTTATATAAACTAAATCTACATGCTGCATTTAAAACATGATGCAATTTTATTTTTATTATACTGCAGTAGTACTGAGAGGCTGAGATACTGCAAGAGTACTGAGATTGAAGCAGAATAGAGCACTTTCTGTATGCAAAGAGATTCAGTCCAGTGTTGAAGGATATATATAGGACAAGACTGAGGTTTTGCAGTAACTTCAAGCTGCAGTCATCACATTCTTCAAAAGTTTACCTGTCTCTCAGATGAAGCTTTAACATGATTCTCTTTCTGGCTTGATTTGCTGGCCAAAATGTTATGGTGGGAAAAATAAGGAGTTGTTGCAGATTAAAACAAAGGTGGTTGGACAGGGGCACTGAGTGAGGGGGAAGATGAAGGGATGACCTGATGGCATTTCATAAACATACTGCAAACTCATTGCCCATTAGTGGAATGATACACACCCTGCCATGAAGGGTGGAGCATTAGTGCTGTATCTCACTGAGTCAGGGTGTAAGTTTGTTCATCTGTCATTTGCTTAATCTTCATCATTTGCTTTGTTGTGACTGTTTATAGAGTCATAGAATATCTTGAGTTGGAAGGGATCCACAAAGATCATTGAGTCCAGCTCCTGGCCCTGTGCAGGACACCCCAAGAATCACACCATGTGTCTGAGAGTATTGTCCAAATGCATCTTGAACTCTGTCAGGCTTGGGGCTGTGACTGCTTTCCTGGGGAACCTGTTCCACATCCAGTGCTCAACTTCCTTCTAGGTGAAGAATCTTTTCCTGATATACAGCTTAAACCTCCCTTGGTACAGCTTTGTGTCATTCCTTTGGTTCCAAGGCTAGGGAAGCTTCAAACATCTCTGCTTTTTCTGTGTCCCTGTTTGTGAGGTGAATGCCCTCATTGTGTGATTGGCCAATGTTATTTTTGCACTGCCTTTTGCTATTATCATATTTTAAAAAGCCCTTTTTATTGTCTACCACACTTCTGGCTTACTTTAATTCCAACTGTGCTTTGGCCAGTGAAATTTTTCCTTACAGTGATGGGCAGTGTCTCTGTCCATTCCTCCCATGCCACCTAATCTTGCTTCCACTTCCTTTGTTTCACCTTAGCTCCAGAATAAGGTCCCTGCTCAGCCAACCTGGCCTTCTGCTTCACCTGTCTCACTTCCAACATTTTGGAATTGCCTGCTCATGTGCTTTTAGGAGATAGTGCTGAAAAAGTGACCAGCAAAGATGGACCTCAGCACCTTCTAAAGCATTTTCCTGGAAACCTCACTAACTAGTTCTCTGAGCAGCCTGCAGTCTGTGCTCCTCATATCCAGGAGGATATCCTGATCCTGAATATCCCCTACTGAAAACATTTTACAATTCAATGTGGGAGGTAGTTTATATGCAACCTATCTAATTTTTTTTAAAACTAAATAATCTGGACCTAGCCATTAGAATTTTTTTGTCTCCACTTTAATCCTCTTTGATAGCTCCTGGCTGGATATTTTGGAACTGGCCTACGTGCCCTGTATCAGGCAGGAAGTTCATTTTGGTAAGCTGCAAATACTGATAGCTTAACGATGATGATTCTTTATGGATGGTGATTCTCCTTTCTATAACTGAAGAAACAGAAAATCTAAATGCCTTGTGATTTAGAGTTTGGATGTGGAGAATATGACTTAGTATTCCAAGAGCTAATGCATGATTCTTAATAATGGTTAGATTCTTGTTCTTTTGCCAGTTAATGACCAGTTGAGAGGAGTTAATGGTCCTCAGATGCATTAACCACTGATGAAATTATTTCTTGGTAAGAGCCTGCCATTAGGAATTTACTATTACCAGCTATTTTAATGTCTTCTGAAATGTTTTTGTGGGTTTTTTTTTTTTTTTTTACTCCCAGAACTTGTTTTGTCTAGGTTATGTCATTGCATGGACTTAACTTTTTATTTGGTACCATGTAAATTTTCAACAAAGAAAGCACCAAAATTAACATTCCTTCAAGTTTAAAAATTGAAGTAATTAATACTCTGAAGTATTTTCTGTTATTGGAATTGTATTACATTCTTTTGAATCTACTTAAACCAGGAAGGAACTTTTTATAAAATCTAGTCTATTTCTGTCCTTCACAGGATGCTTGGGGATAGCATGAGGACAAGGATGGTGACTACATTTAATCTTCATAATTTGCATAGTATTGAGTCTGTTGCATATTGGGATTGTGCAGTATTTAGGATAACTGTTTGGGATATGCCCACTTCACATAAATGTACTTAATATGTTAGAGTTTTTGTCTTTACATTCACCTTTTCTTATTTATTTGCAACAGCTGTACAAATGCTTTTGAGATAAATGACCATGACATCTTTATATTGTCTCAGATGAATTGGTGCACCTAATGTTAGAAAGGGTAGAAGTTAGGGGAAAGTCTCAAATTTATTAATGAGTTTATCCTGGAACACTTCCTTAAAAAACAAGTATCTTAAATACCTTTGATATTTCTACCTACTGATCCTGGAAATTACAAAAGCTCTAGAAATTGCCCATGTTTTTTATCTTCTCTCTTTTTTTTTTTTTTCCTTTTTTCCATTTTAAAATCGTAGGCTTTTCTCTTTCTGTTAGTAAAAGAGGTAGTATTGCTACCTCATAATATTGCAGTATGCCTACTGCATATTAATTATGTATTAATGTTTTAATTCTTAATTAAAACATTTTCTGTATTTCAGATTTGCCATGTCAATTTTGAAAATTATATAGAAAAATGTACATTCTTCTCATTGACTTAGTTTTCATAGGTAACCAGACCAAATTATGGTTTCTGACAAACAAAATACAATGAATGACAACTATGTAATGGAAGTTCTATGCTGAGCTGGATACATAAAAAATGTAAAGATGTTTTTGACCACTTCTGCCATGGCAAAATTCATTTCAAAAAAGGTAATGATGTATGGCTTGTTTGCTTGTAAGTGTGTAAAATAATAATAATAACAACAACAATAATAATAACAATAACAATAGAATATATTAATATTAATATACTGATTATATTTTTATTATTACTACTATTATTATTTCTTTATCTATAAACATCACAAGTGTCTAATGTCTGGAAGGGTCATACAAGGTTATATCTTTGTATGTATCTTTGTAAAATGTAAATAAATAATGAAGTGCTAAGAACAATTACTTCTGTATTTAGAGGTAGGTAGACTCCTATTGTCCCCCTTACCAGCTGGTGACTAACCATCTTCTCTCTTCTACCAGAACCTTCTGGAGTTCTTTAAATACGTAAAAAAGTTTAGCTTCACAGCCAACAGTGTATGCTGAAATGTATCCTACTGAAATAGTTACAGGTGTATGAGGGTGATCCTGATCTTACATTAATGTGCAGTAACTTTCTTGAATGCACTGCAAAACCTAACAAACTGACATGCCTGTTATATCCAGGGATCATACAAATCACTGAATTCAAAACACTGAACTGCCCTCAAGATTAGATGATGCCGAAACAGAGAAATTAAGCAGAGTCTGGACACTTTTTTGTTAGTAATGATTTCATTTATCAATCTGAAATGATCCAAAGACTTTGTAATTAAAATTATATAGTAAGTGTTGAGAGGAATAGTCATAGAAAACTACTGAAAATTTGTCTGAAAATTTTATTTTAATAATTTTTAATTTTTAATAAGCAGGTGCCAGTCAAGCACTGGATTTATGCATGTGCCAAATAAATTTTTAAGCAGCTAATCACAAGGGCATTCAAGACTGAGAAGATATGGCTTCAGGTTGTGCCAGGGCATGTATAGATTAGATATTAGTAAAAAATTCTTCACTGAAAGGGTGGTCAGGAATTGGAATAGCTTGCACAGGGAAGTGGTGGAATCACCATTGCTGGAAGTGTTCAAAAAGCATGTGGATATGGGGATATGGTTTAGTGATGAACACAGTCGTGCTGTGTTAACACTTGAACTCAGTGATCTTAGAGGTCTTTTGCAAGCTAAATGATTCTGTGGTTCCATAACAGTCTTATGCATTAGTTCAAAGCACAGGGGGATCTCCTGTGAAGCTCAATTGCACAGGTAATTGGACAAAGGTATGGATCTTGTAAATTACTTCATGCTCTCTATTGCAGCAGTAAAAGGGAAATGCAATAATAAAGTTAACTCTAACAGATAACACCGAAAGCTGGCAGCTGGCTTTGTTCCAAGCAGTCAATTTAGGCCATCTCGATATACAGTTTTTATTGTCCTCCTAATTACAACTTTACTGAACTCCTTTATAAACTTCACAGTGGAAGTACTTAGCATATTTTAAGAGCAGTTGGCTATAACATATGACCAATAATAGACAACTAGCTGGGCTGAAGCATGAATAGTTTTTGCATTTTATGGATTTTAGAGACCCCAGTGCCATCTAAAAATCAATTATTTCATCATTCAGGATAGAATAGGTCACAGATGTTATGGCTGGCAGGTCACAGCTGTGAGTAGAGGTCTCTATAAACAGTAAGTAATGGATTACATGGCTGAATTCCTGCACCAGATTCTTAGCTTCATTCAACATACATTTCTTGATGGGTTTTGGGAAGAAACAGTGATGTCTTTTTACTGTGTTTGTAATGACTAAGGAGCCAAGATCTGAAGTTAGCAGATCAATTGAAAAAATATTATGGTTTGACTCCGGCTAAATGCCGAGAGCCCACACATGGATCCAAAATTTCTCAGAGAAGGGAAAAAAACCCAACAAAACCTCGACTTTTGTGATAAGGATTACAAGCAACTGTTTATTAACTACTTCACACGAGCAAAACAGGCTCTAACTTAGAATATTAAGTATTCACTACTACTACTACTAAAATCAGAGCTCACGAGTTTAAGAGTGAGAAGTTTGATAGATGTTACAGACACCTTTCTCCCACCGCCTCCTCCTTTTAAGATCCTTCTCCTTCCCTCAGCAGCATGGGAAGGTAGGAGTGGGGGGGTTACAGTCAGGCGTTTCTGCTGCTATTCAGAAGAGAGAGAGAGAGTCCCACTCCATCTTTCCTCATGGGGTCTTCTGTATGAAAACAGTCTGTTACAAATTGCTTCTTAGCAGATTTGTTACTGACAACAGCTTTTTTCAGGTATTGTTGCCACGTAAGTCACAGGTGCAGTCATTCAGATGCTGCTTGGCTGCTTCAGTGTGGTTCTCCCCAGGCCACTGGTCCTCTCCAGTGTGGGTCTCTTCTTCCCACAACCCACAGGACTCCATCAGGCCCCCCTACTCCAGACATGGACATCAAACATCCCACAGGATCACAGCCTCTCTCCTCCAGCACTTATCTACTCCAGTGTGAAAATCTTCCAGTCTTTCCACGGGTTTGCAGGCGAATCTTCACTCCTATGATCCCCCACAGGTTGCTGGGACCCTATTGCAGTGTTTAAGGCATCTTCTCTTTCTCCTTCTCTCCGACCTTGGTGTTAATCAAACTTCTTACTCTACTCTCTCTTAAGTGGCCATGATATTCTCCCTTTTCTTTTTTTTTCTCTTCTCCTTAAATATGTTATCACAAAGGCATTGTTGGCTGACCTTGGCTAGCTTGGAGCTAAGAGATTTCCAGCAGCTTCTTAAAGAAGCCTCTCTCATAGCTCCCTCAGCTAATAAAAAACCTCTGGCTATTTAAAACCACAACAAAAAATTGATTCTAAAACTCTGTGTCAGCTCCTATGTGGTGCTAATTTAGGACTGTTGGGGAAGGCAGGCATTTCTGCATGCCCTTGAGATAGAGAAGTGTTGAATAAACAAACTAGGAGGACTGGCCACTGCAAAGACAGGGTATTGGGCAGAGTGGAGAATGTTGTAGCTATAGCCAATGATAAAAGAGCAAGATAACTTTGACCCAATGGTGATGGGATATGCTGACTTTCTGATGTGTATATCTGTCTATGTTGTAACACAATAAACAGATTTGGACATAGTTTCGGGATCTTTGCACAACACACAGCAAGCGTGTTCAATGTCGCTTAGTCCGTCTCAACCGCAACATTATGGTGACCCCCGACGTGATAGGAAAGGGGAGAACCGTGGCATTATGGTGACCACTGGCATGATAGGAAAAGGGCTGAGGAACAAAGGCAGCAGAGACAGACCCTGGTGAAGCATTGAGAGCGGGGGTAAGCCCGCAGTTGGTCCAGACCGGTTTTTATTGACACCGCTTACAGGTGAGCCACTGGGGATGAAAACGAAACAGGAAAAGTGGCAAGGCAGGGCCAGGGTGCTGCAGAAAGCCAAGAGCTTGCCTGTCGTCCCAGCTGTAGAGCCAGAGTCAGAGAGGCAGGAGGGGGATGGTACCCGTGGTTCCCCCCCGCCTGGCTTTCCAGGATGCTCATGAGCTGCTGGCTGAGATTGCAAGCAGCTGCCAGCCGAAATCACATGCTGCCTGAAACCCGTGTAATGTAACCAGATAGGAACGAAGCATTGAAGACTCTATGTTTACTATTTAACTGTGCAGACTTGACAAGTGAGGCATTGCATATGCAGAGTGGGTACTGCTGCGGTGTCCCTCAGTGGCGGCTACCCTGAAACACCTTCTTCAGCCCCAACTAGCTCCAGCCACCTGGCTGAGGGGCACCAGGTAGGTGTGGGGCACCTGATGGTCCAAGGCCTCTCCCCAGGAGAGGGGTGACCAAGAGGCAACTAAGGGCACTTGAAGCCTGTTGGCTCTATCAGACTCCAAGAGCCCTTGATGAGTGGAGTGGCTGCCGGTGAGTAAAGGAATAGAGGACGACTCTCTCTGGTTAGGATAAGTGCAATTTATTGGCACTGATGGGACAACGTGCCCCACCAGGCTTCTAAACCCTAGGAGAGCTAACCAGAAAAAGCCCCGACTGGCTCAGGACAGGGGCTTTTATAGGGGGTTGAACAGAGGGGAGGAGAGTGGGAAAGGGCCAATGGGAATACAGGATAGGAGGGATTTGGGGAGGATTGACAGGGGCTGGGACCAGAGGCCTACTACTCAAGCCAATGGTCCACCGAGTGAGTGTGATTGGCAGGGAAGGCTCTGGAACAAGGGGTGGAGTCAGGGTATATATTTGGTGTTGGGATAGGAGGGGCTGAGATGAGGGATACGAAACAGGGGAGGATAATTAAACTGGGGGAAACCACACTGAGTAGGGAAAAAGGGGTGACCCGAACAGTCCATTTTCATAATATAACTGGTGAATAACAGAACTTTGCAGAAATACATACAAACAAAGGTAAAACCGAGACTGCGCACCACCACAGGGTACTCCGTGCCCTCATGCAATATTGAGCAAAGTTTAAAAAACTTTCTGAGACAAACTCCCGTGGTGCCAGGACGCAAACCGAAATGAAATGGTACTGTGCCTTAAAACTACAGACAAAGGACAACTGCAAAGCCTAGTGCCTGATCTGGCAAGGCCCTCGTGAAAGGCAACAGCGGAGATCGGACTTAGTAAGATTTATAAGCTTTAATTACGAGAAAAGTAAGTAATACTTTCAGAAAGAAAAATTGAAAGTGCGTAGCTAAAGATGGTGGAGGCTGGGAATGCTCTCCTTCTTTTCCGGTGATATGGCGCCAGTATGGCGGTGCCCAGCACTGACCACATGACAGTCAAAGAACTTCACAAAAAAAGTAAACTCTGAGCCTTAAAACTCCCTGCGCGCGCTCGAGCAAAAAAACCGGAATGTCTTTAAAATACTGTATGGACTCGCTGTTATGGTTTGACTCCGGCTAAAATGCCGAGAGCNNCCCCCTCTGCTCCAGCAAATATCCCACAGGATCACAGCCTCTCTCCTCCAGCACTTTCTGCTCCGTCGTGGAAATCTTCCAATCATTCCATGGGTTTGCATACGAATCTTTGCTCCTATGATCCCACATAGCTTGCCAGGGCCCTATTCCAGTGTTTAAGGCATCTTCTCTTTCTCCTCTCTCCAACCTTGGTGTTAATCAAACTTCCCACCCTCCTTTCTCTTAAGCCACCATGGTGTTCTGCCTAGTCTTTTTTTTCTTCTCCTTCTCAAATATGTTATCACAGAGGTGTTAGCAGTTGACCTTGAGCTAGCTTAGAGCAGAGAAAAACTCCAGCAGCTTCCTAAAGAAGCTTCTCTCCTAGTCCCCCCAGCTAATAAAAAACTCTGGCTACTTAAAACCACAACACTCGTGAAAGAACGATTCGACTGGAAATCAAATTGTTTCACCTAAAATTGGCAGAAGAAGTGGGACCATGAGTTCTGGAATGCCTGGCAGGCGGTGGTGCAGTCCAGCGCCTGCTGTGGGCTTCTACGCTCAGCATCTATGCTCAGCATTGGTTGTCGGGGGATGGCTCAGAGTGGGAGCCGTGGCGAAACTTCAGCACCGAGGACAGCAGCCAAGGAGGAAGCGGCTGCCCTCTCCTCACCGTCTGCCACCATGAGTTGGTGTGGACGGTGTTCAGCACAGCCGCTGGATGGGGCAACAGTCCACCAGTCCTTCCCCTTGTGAGGTACAGACACCTGCAGCGAACCAGCTACTCGGACTGTGTGTGGGTTTGAACTGGGACAGCGAATTCTGCGTTTCCATAGTTACCCACATGGCTGTCTCCCTGGCAGGAGCCAGCAGCGTTAGCTGACGTCACATGGCGTGAGGTGGAATGACTGACACAGCTTACAGCAGATCTTAACAGCAGCTTCTGTGGTTAAGTGTCAGAGCAACCTGGATTCTACCTGATAGCAGAGTGCTCAAAGACACCTTTCACCACCTATATTGAACTAATTTCTAACTGATAATAAAATATTGAATTGTAGCTGTGAAGAAATTAAGAAATTGGTTTAAAGCACTTGCTTTCAGCTAAATACTGTACATATACATATGTTAAAATTCTACTTAAAATTTTAAGTATGCAATGCATTGCTAAGTTTTATTAAATAAGTTGATATAATTCTTTTAAGTTTGGAGTTATAAATAAGTATATTGTATATTTTCTAGCCTAGTAGGGAGTTATAACATTTAAGTTCTGAATTTTCCTGCTTATTGCTTAATTTGTAAAGTATCTTATTANGGACAGCGAATTCTGCGTTTCCATAGTTACCCACATGGCTGTCTCCCTGGCAGGAGCCAGCAGCGTTAGCTGACGTCACATGGCGTGAGGTGGAATGACTGACACAGCTTACAGCAGATCTTAACAGCAGCTTCTGTGGTTAAGTGTCAGAGCAACCTGGATTCTACCTGATAGCAGAGTGCTCAAAGACACCTTTCACCACCTATATTGAACTAATTTCTAACTGATAATAAAATATTGAATTGTAGCTGTGAAGAAATTAAGAAATTGGTTTAAAGCACTTGCTTTCAGCTAAATACTGTACATATACATATGTTAAAATTCTACTTAAAATTTTAAGTATGCAATGCATTGCTAAGTTTTATTAAATAAGTTGATATAATTCTTTTAAGTTTGGAGTTATAAATAAGTATATTGTATATTTTCTAGCCTAGTAGGGAGTTATAACATTTAAGTTCTGAATTTTCCTGCTTATTGCTTAATTTGTAAAGTATCTTATTAATATGTGTTAAATTTTTGTTACAGATCTCGTGGCAATAATTGAATTTGTTAAAACTATCACCAAAGTACCCCAAAATTCAACATATGAAGTACTGATTTAAATGAGAACTCCATATTTAAGGAAAATAATATAATGCATTATATTAATTTTAGACAAATTGTGCAATTGTAGATAAGTGTTAAGTTGACTTTAGATTAAAATTTATGCCTTAATATTAATTCAAATGAAATTATTATGGTAAGTAAGATTTCAAAATTTTGCATTTAAATTTTATTGTTAAGATAAGTTTCACAAAAGAATGAAACAGTACTTGGATTTGTTAACATCATCCAGAGTATGAATCCATTACATCCTGGGGGAAAAAAAAAAGAGGGGAAGATATACGAAAATATGAAAAAGCCTGTGAAAAAAAAAAGGTTTGTATCTTTTAGAAACATTTTTAGCAATGGCTTCTTTAGAGCACTTAACTTGGGATTTGCACTATAGTTAGAACTGTAATCTATAGACAAGAGGGACTTGCACATGTTTTGAACACAAAATCATATCAATCAAGCAATTTGCACCTGCTTTTAATGCTACTTTTATCTGAGGTTAAAGTTGTTGCACTTTGAAGGGTATCTCCTTAGTTGCAAGGATTGGATATGGAAATTTAGTTACAAATTAAAGTTTGTTTGTTATCAGTAGTGAGAACAGGGTTGGTAGTATCGTTAGTTGTAGTTGTCCTACTTCTACTGCCAAGTTTGCTTAGTTTTCTGCAAAGAGCCCTGCAGAAAACGATGCCAGCAGTTTTTGTAGCACAAATACAAAAAGAGGGGGAGATGTTGGGGGAGGCAGGCATTTCTGCATGCCCTTGAGATAGAGAAGTGTTGAATAAACAAACTAAGAGGACTGACCACTGCAAGGATAGGATGTTGGGCAGAGTGGAGAGTGTTGTAGCTGGAGCCAATAATAAAAGAGCAAGATAACTTTGAGCCAATGGTGTTGGGAGGTGCTGACCTTCTGATGTGTATATCTGTCTATGTTGTAACACAATAAATGGATTTGGGATCTTTGCATGACACACAGCAAGCATGATCAATGTCGCTTAGTCCGTCTCAACCATGACATAGGTCTGCTGGCAGTTCTGCTGTGTGTTTTCCTCCTGCAGCAGCATATATCAGGAAACCATGTTATGAAGTTATCACTGAAGTGATAACTTCAGTGCCAGAAGTTATGAAACAGAGAAACAAAACTAGACCCTTCCCCCTGTCAGCCACACACATTGTATTACCACAATTTGCACTATTTGAGGAGAAATTGTGGGAGAGCCTAGATACAAAATTTTTCCAGAAAACCATAATGATCCATTGGAAATTGTGTGTTTTACAGAGAATTTTCTGGGTTTTGGTTGGTTGGTTGGTTTTGGATAAAGTGCCTTAAATATCAAGCATTATTCTGATAAGTGCTGAAAAGGTGAATACATACTTATCCCTAAGGGCAAGCTGTGATAGATCTCTGCTGAGTCTAGAGTCCTGCCCTGTAACATGTCCCCTTCATCACTGGGTGTTTTCATCAGGGGACTGTTAGTTCTGAGGAGCTCAGGATTTGTACTGCGCACAGCTCAGGAGCAGCTAGGAGATAGCCCTGAGGTTTGAAGTTCTGGTCTGTCAGGACTGGGTGTTGCTGCTGTTGATGGAGTCCATTATGGGCAAGTAAAATCACATTGTTTTAATTTGCAGACCTTTAGGGCTGGTATTTGCTGTACACGGAGTCTAGTCCAGAGCCGAACCTCTGATGTGTGATGCAATCTTTCCTGATATAGACAAAGGACCATTTAAGGAATATGGAAAAGATACCTTGGGCAATATCTAAGGAGAGCTGACGCTACCTTAAACTGTATTTACAGGTGTGCTCCCAATTCCTTGTTCTGACCCTACAACAATATCCTGTTTTCAGGGCATTTTGCTGAAACAATGGGGTACGTTAGGAATAAATTACTGCAATATACTTTTTATTTCACCACAGAAGTCATACTGATGATAGAACCAGTCATCTAAAACTAAGATTGCTTTAAGTTTCATCTACCTTTTCACTGTGACTGAGGTACTCAATACGTTGTCTTTCAAAATGAGAGAACTGTCAGAGTACATTGGAGGTGAAAGTTGTCCATTCAAATCAAATGTGTCTTAACGAGCAGACTTGCCATTTTTTAATTATCTCAGGTATGTTCTTTATTTGTCTGACCCATTTTGTGAGGGAATATTGTCTGTGACTTGGAGAATGCTTGTAAGTGTTTGCTGTATTAAAGAGCTCCATTTTGGCGCCATTTTTTTTTCTGAAAGCAAACAGGTCTTTTGTCTAGATCTATTACCATAATAAAAGATCAAAACATAGTAGAGAAAATGATTCTTTTCCACCTCAGCAACAGAACTGAGATTTGGGATGACAGTCCAAGGTCTGTTTCCAAAATTTTGATTTGCAAAAATTGTTTCCTAATTAACCTGGGGATGGACAGCAGAAAAAAGTTAATGGTCAGAACATTTCTTATCTAGTAACCTAAATTTGATATATATCTACCTCCTAACTTCAGAAAGTACCACGCAAACCTGTCATATTTTTCCATCTATGTTCTTACAACTAGGTAATACACCAATTTAGTACATAAATCAACCTTGCAATTAGTGTAAACTCTAGTATAAATTTATTACATATTGAGTTTCTGAGAGATCTCATTAGCCTCTTGGTAATATAGTTTATCATATTTAGACTGTAAGTATGTCCTTTTGACTTTCATTTGTGCTCAGTGCTGTGGCAGCTGCAGCCCACAAAACATGGTAAGCCCTACCATTTATGGTTTATGTTCCACAGGTTCTGTAGCTGCAAAATGACTGCAAAGAGTAGGAACTAAGATTATGCGTCTTACGATTTAAATTCCAACTATTTTTCATTATTTTCAAGAATAAAAGATATTCCATAGAAATAGTAAAAAGTGTTTTGTTATTCACATGCCTATGTGATTTGTGGGTTTATGTAGCCGTCTTAACCTTCCTCAGTTATGTCTTTTCTAGGTTGATGTGGACTATTTTCCTTAGTCTTTCCCCTCAAGAGATGTGATTGTCCTCTGAACTTTCTCTGCTTACCCTTTCAGGGCCTATTAACATCATATTTCCAATTATCAATATTAAAGAATTAAAAAATACTCATGTACCAGTAAGTAAACACTCAGAAGTCTTCTGGGAGGTCACAAACATGGATGTTATAAACATGAATTTACTTTGTGTTACAGCACAGAGATAATTTTATGTATCAAAATCTACTTCAAACATAGTAAGACTATTGCCAAGAATGACATTCAGTGAAGGATACTCCTGTGACTTTCGAAATCTATTTTGGATAAAGAAAACTTCATTTATTTGATGCTTTTCAGAGAAGTCTTCAGAAGTGAATTAGTACTTGCTGACACAAGTTTCATTCAGTGTTAATTCATTGAATATTATATTTTCTTCCTGTTGATGTGATTTCTGGGGTACAGTTAATTTAATGCAGCCTTCAAGCACTTACTGACTCTGCATGCTTCTAGTAATGTATCTCTCACACTACAGTACTTCTATGAAGACATATGGGATTCATAATTTGCACTAGCTTGAATGAACCAGCATTGTGATTTATTTTCTAGACTTAATTGTTGCTTACTCAAGTCCCAGTTAATTGCTTATCAGTACTTGGGACTAGCAGTCAACAATATCTATATCTATCTATCTATCTATCTATCTATCTATCTATCTATCTATCTATCTATCTATCTATCTATCTATCTATTTCTATCTATCTATCTATCTATCTTAACCTTGACTCATTTCCTGACCATGAACAGCTTACTTAGGTACATGTACTTCAGTTTTCATCAATAAAACAGAAACAACAACAACAAAATCCCAAACCAAGGAATGTAAAAATGCAAAAATAGATGGTTATACATTTACAATAGCAAAGGTCTTTAATTTATAGTTGTTAACATCATAACCTCAGGCACCATGTTTAAAGTTATATTTTGAATTTTTATTCTGGGAGCAATTGAAAACAATTTTTTAAAAAATTATTTTAAATTACTTTATTAATCAGGGAATCATAGAATCATAGAATGGCTTGGGTTTGAAGAGACCTGAAAGATAATCTATTTCCAACCATCTTGTTGGTTACAGTGACACCTTCCTCTTTACCAGGTTGCTCAGAGCTCTGTCCAGTCTGGCCTTGAACATTTCCTGTTGCCGGGGCTCCATGGACAACACACACAGATCAATGTGATCAGATGTTGACATTTTATTAGAGTAGAAGTTCTATTTTCACACTGTTTTGTGAAACAAACTGGCAGTGTGAGAAAACAGTCCATTGGAGGAAGATTATCTTGTCCACTTTCCATTGGTTACTGCACACAGGGTTTTCTTTCAGGGTTTTCTTTCAGGTCTTTCAGCAAACTTCTGCCAGGACATGTCCAGGCAGCCAGCCACTCATATCATTGCTGTCTTTAGGCAGTCACTGATATTCTAGCTCCAGCGTTTTTCTGCAGCAGTTTCTCTCAGCTTGTGTACACAGCATCTTCTCCCTGCTGTAACCCTTTCTGTACCAATCCTCAAAGTCCATATAGTGTCAAAGGTTCTGGATTGTCCACTAGGCTGTTCTGTATCAAATGGCTCTCAACAACTTCCAGGAATGGGGCTGCCACAGCCTCTCTGGGCAACCTGATCCTGGACATCACCACCTCACAGTAAAGTATTTTTTCTTAACATTTAATCTAAATGTACCCTCTATCAGTTTGACGCCATTCCCTCTGGTCCTGTCACTACATGCTCTTGTAAAAAGTCCCTCTCCATCTCTCTTGTGGGTTTCCTTCAGGTACTGGAAGGCCACGATTAGGTGATCCTGAAGCCTTCTCTGTTTCAGGTCAAACAAACCCAATTCTTTCTGCCTTTCCTCACAGGAGAGGTGCTCCATCCCTCTGATCATCTTGGTGTTCCTCCTCTGGCCTCACTCCAACAGGTCCATGTCCTTCCTGCACTGGGATACCAGAGCTGGATGCAGCACTGCAGGTGGGGTCCCACCAGAGCAGAGCAGAGGAGCAGAATCCCCTCCCTCACCTGCTGCCCACGGTGCTGTTGATGCAGCCCAGGACACACTTGGCTTTCTGGGCTCTAAACTCACATGGCCGGGTCATGTCAGGTCTCACCCACCAGGACCCCCAAGTCCTTCTTTGCACGGCTGCTCTCGATCTGTCCATCCCCCAACCTGGACTGATATCAGGCCTTGCCTTGACTCAGGTGCAGCACTTTGGACTTGGTCTTACTAAACCACATGAGGTTCCCATGGGCTCACTACCCTCTGGATATGACCATCTAACCATTTATCGATCCACCTAAGAGTCCACCCATCAAATGCATCTTTCTCTGACTTAGAGAAAAATGGAGTAGAAAACTACTAATGTAGTTAACAATTGACTAAACAGGCCAGTTGAAGCCAAGTGCTGAAAGATTCAGCAGTATTTACCTTATGACCAGATGAAGAATGCTGGCAAAATTCAAAGTACAGTTGCCTTTCCTGCTGAAGTACATTTTCTTAAACTTGATTTAGGCTTTTTTTGCATATGTGGCATTACATATCTTGTATATGTAATTTTTATGACTTTTGTATAATTTCTATAATTTGAAAATCTTGGTAACAGTTTTATTGTAACTATCAGCACTAATGGGAGTATATGTTTTATTGAGGCATTGTCCTAGATCTTTATCCTATATTATTTATTTGTTGTAAACATGTTAGAAAAAAATTGCAACACAACTTTAGAGAGAAACAAAAATTAAATTGTTATGGTCTTAGAGGAAAAAACACCAGTTTAGCCTTGTATCTATGATTTCATGAATGTACCTAGAACATAAATCAACATTTATCAGTATTGATTTGAATATTCAGAATATAGAGAAATATTTGAGCTGGTTTGGAGTTTACAAAGCTTATGAGAAAATGGAGAACGGGTGGTAGTAGATACATTCACTGTGCAAACATGGCACTAAAGTAAGATATGAGCCCAGCTCTACCCTACCTTAGGCGTGTGCAACCTCATGGCTTTGTGCCATTTGCCATGTAGGAGTGAAGGTGGCCTGATTGATTGTATAAATGTTTTTGGATTGACAGTTCCCTTATGCTTTACTGGTGTGAAATTCCTGCAAATTTCAGTCCTCTGGTGTAATCACAGGCAGCATAGGTCCAATCCACAGATTTTTGTGATCTGTTCTGAAGACTAACATTGCAATATACTCTTTCTTATAAATGTATTGCTTCACAGAAATTTCTCAGCTGAAACTGATAGGTATCTGAGCACTTTCTTTACTCCTGACACAGTAAAGCAAATGTAATATTGCCAGGTGTAAACTCTGAAGAAATTGATGCAAAGTAAATTGAATAGGAAGTGTGAGACATAATCGTTAAAATCCTCATCTTAAGAAAAGTTTTAAATAAGTGTTGCTTCTAATATGTGTACAAGTAATGTAATAAAAAATACAAAACTTATTATTTGGGCGAAATATTAACTTCAAAATAATGCACACATTGACAATGACTGTCCTGTTATATACCTACTTAAATAGTGATACAGTTCCAAACCATTGTTCAGTCTTGAATTTGCTCTTTGGTTATTAACTTAATTCAATGCTACATTGTTCTGAATGTCATAATACAGCTACACTTTATACAGCTCAGTACATATTGGTGGATGCCAAAATTCGTCTTGCTGTGGAATTCACTGAATAAAAATTTATTGGCTGTGTTTTGCAGACTAAAAACAGAAGGGATCATTAAGGAATTTATATTAGTTTATAAAATTAAAGTTTTCTGAACAGAATCTGGAAGGAATGTGAGGATTTTAAGCTGTGCCTTACCTTTCAGTGCAGTTTAGCAGCCTTGTGTTGTTTCATAATACTATTTTATGAAAAAAAATCCCTTGTGTTCCTGCCCAAGTTTTCCATTGGCTTACATAATTGGAAAATGTTCATAGTAATAAATGAAAATAAATAAACAAAAAAATCACTCTTTCCCTTTTCCTGTGTAGTTTTTTAATTCCTTCATCTGAATATATGTGTGACAGAAAGAAGAGACTCTGGCTTTCATGTTTTATTCTTCTGGTGTGTATTCCTCTAAGATTGCTCTGCTTGGAGTTTTTCTTTCCATGACAAGCTATTTACACCTATTAAAAATAATCCAAAACCACTACAAAAAATATGATGAGAAAAAACCCAACTGTTTTTTCCTACTCTCAGCCCCAATCTTTATTCTCTGGAGTGGTATGCATATTGATCTGTAGTAGAAGATTCACTGACAATTTATAATCAATTTTTTTGTAGGAGAATTTTTACAGTGGCGATCACAAGTTATTCCAAGTACTTAGTCATATGGAAAGCAAGACAGTGATGGAAATTGTAATTAATTTTATACTTTCACAGTTCTGTTCTTTGAACTTATACAAAACTTATACAAAATAGTCCAAAGAAATCTGAGTTGTTGGCTCATCTGCCAGTGATGGAAATCATTGAGTTCACCAAACATTTAAATAAGTTTAACAGGTTTTTTTGTGTCCTCTAGGAAAATTGTCCCAGCTCGTGGTCTTACAAATTCATGATTTTTCCAGAGTATGATGAGATCCCTAAGCTGCTTTTTTCATTTGCTAGTAGTTTGTTTTTATCTTTGACTATTGTTGATTGATCCGAATGAAAGATTAATTCAAATGAACTTAAAAATACTGTGTTTCTAGTGGCCTTATAATGAGAAATACATGCATGTGGAATTCAGTTTGAACTACTACTTCGAGCTATTCAGTTTCAGTGGCACGGTATATATGTACCTCATGCTCCCTATTTTAAGTACAATTTATGAGTGACCATTGGGTGTCGCTGCTGCTGCTCCTAACACAGACCTATTCCCACCACTATCAAAAGAATAGACACAAGGTTTAATGTGGGGAAAAGAGGGCCTTGCATTGATTTCAAGATCTGCTTTTTTTCCTTTTAGCAACATGGAAAAGGGTCATCCAGAAACCTGTGACAGATATCAGTAAAGGAAAAGAGGTATAGTAACTGAGACATAGTTTCCACAGATATTCTGCAAATTCTAATATGTATAATTAAATCTAATTGCTCTGGGATGACATTGACAAAATTATGCTAAATTTTTCCATTAAGAAACGAATTTTCATTTAAGTGAAATCATATGCACCTTTGTCTGATAAGGGAATAAAAGTGTACACTGTCACATTGCCATTCTTAAAAACAAAGTGAATTTTGGTTAAAAAACCACAGAAAACAATGAAAATCCTGAAACTGCAATGCAGCATTAAAATCAGACTTAGAGCTCTTCGGATATTCACTAAGGAATGAGTGTCTTACATCACAAGCTGGTGAACATTGAAAAGCTGGTATGTTTCATATTGTTGTCAGAATTAATTTCATATTGATTGAAGATAAAACATGTACATGTTGTTACCTTTAGGGTCTTCTGCACTGAAAGGCTCTGCATCTTCTCAAAAGCACACTGAATTCCACAAGTCTCAGTTCATGCACGTAAGTCTGTTCACACAGGAATGATCAGTGTCTAAAATGCATACTACAGATCAGGAAGAATATATTGTTTTAACATCATTTGCATCTGAGAAATCAAATCTATTTTATACACCACAATATCTGTAAAATTTACATAAAGTGGTTCTAGAAATGAATGTGGTTAGACTGTTCAGTGTTCTTTGTGCTTATCAATAATTTTTTTCAGTGATATGAATTTTATCTATGCTCTTTTCTTCTTGCTAGGGGGAAAACTATTAGCTGAGACAATCGAAACTGCAATTTTTTCATAATTTTTTAGATCAAAGACATGAATTTCACATATAACTTTAATATTACCAGTTTGCAAGGTCTTAAGATGTTTGTAGACTACAGAAAAATGGCTTTTTCTTAGCTATTTAAATGTTTAAGACTTTTCTTTTCCTTTCACGAAGCTGTATAACTATGTAGTTATCTATGGATGTGTGTTTCATGAATAATGTTAAGTTTAAATTAGCAAAATATGGTCTATAAAACTTTTATAATGCCCTTGTATATTGTGAGTCTGCGTACTGCTACCATCCTTGTTTTCAAAGATGAGGAATTAAATAAAAATGGACCAAAGATCTTAATTCTATTCACATGAGATATTTTAACTGGAATAAGGAGTTGACCCTAAAAGTATGCAGTCCAATGAATTTTTAATTGCTGGATGTTCCCTTGAATTATATAAATACTAAAAAAAACCAAGTTAAAAATAAAGTCAAATACACTTTACTTCTGAAAGAGGGTTCTAACTTTGGACATAGAAAAGTATTGTAGACTGGTAAAATATATTAGGCTTTATAAGACCTCAGTTCTCTGGTATAACCTCTAGCTTAGACCATGGCTGTCAAAGCTGCTGTATGTTGCATGGGACCATGTTCCTCTGATTTTTAGGCATTTCTAGGAATGGGATAGCCTAATTTCCCTAGGCCACATATTCAGGTGTTTGCTTACTGTCATAGTAATAATTTTTTCCCCTACCTCTGAACAGAATGCATCTCTGCTGGGCTGGGGGCACAAAATGCCAGGAAAAGATGCTGATGGGTGGGTAACAGTTGTAAAATGCAACAAATCCCACAAGCTTTAAATGCTGGAAAATATTTTTTGGAAAATGTTTGCTTCTAAGATCTGTCTGATGCTTCACTGAAATTAATGCCAAGTTCATCCAAGTTCCACTTAGAGAACTCCTGGTCCCAAAACTTGTGGGTTTTTTGCATACTCAGGGTCATGATTGCTAAATTATTGTTGCTAAAAAATAAGGGGTTTTTTTCTGTTTTCAGTTTGGTCTTTAGTATCACATAGAGATACTCAGTTCCTCATCACACCACCTTTGTGTGGGATTTTTAAGTAAATTGCTGGCTCAGGGAGGTTTGAATGATAACAGAAGTTTGTCATTAATTCAAAGACAGATAAAAGGTGGCAATGATTTGCCTTTATGATGATTTGGGCATGAGAACATAAACTGATGACAGATATGACTATATAATGTTGTTTAATGGAATTCATTCTCATAGAAGTTGGAAGATTTAAAGGATTCATAAAGAACTTGAGATGTAAATTTTTTCTAGTGAGATGAGAAGTTGTCCTACTTTCTGTACTTTAGAAAAGTTTGTTTTCAAAGACTTCTCTGGCCTTATCTTGTTAAAAAAACCCAATAATAATTTGCATCCTTCTTATTACTAGGCTGTGGGCCCTTGTTTCGTTAAAATCTACTAATAATCAAAATCGTTTTGCATTTTCATGCCTGTTATGGATATGGTCTGTACTTCAGGCTGATTTAAATATTTTAAAAAATGTAATGTATCTTTGGTTCAAATTAAAGATGACAAATTATGATGAGTGTCTTTTCATATAAAATAGGCTGTAGAGACCTCAATTTTATTACTGCTAGCAGGGGGTCACAGTATCCTATTTCTTCCTTAACAACTTTGCTTCAGATGTATCAGACTTCTTAATTTAACTTGGCAAAATCTTTCTTATTAGCTGCTCAGTATGGTGCCTGCTGGCATATGATGCCGCATCCAGAATGTTCAGGATGACTTCCCACTAGCAAAATCAGTACAAGCTGATCCCTGGAAGAAGGGAGACATGCTTCCTACAGTAGAGATATGTACAGATTTTGATACGCACCTTGCTTGGGAACTGGGCTATGCAGTGTCTCTTTCCTTTTCTCCTTTATGATACACTCCCCTACTCTGATCTGAAAATGTTTGGTTTTGAGGCCATTAAACATGATTTATCACTTTAGAACATCTGAATACATTCCTATGTGACTCAAATAAGGTCTACAGTGGCATATTTTCAAGGAGTCCGTTTCAATAATGGTATGTTAGGAGGAGAATTTGCAGGATTCTTTTGCTAAATTGATTTTCTTCTTCCTTCCTTTTATACATTGTTCTCTAGTGTTTCACTCCTTACTTTAGAAGTAGGAAGGAAAGTCACTTTTTCTCTCTGTTACTTTGTGCATAGAGACCACCATAGCTACACTACACGAAAAATGTGACACCTAGCTAGGCTGCTTCTGCATGGCTGAAAAAAATAACTAGTTTCCTAAATGGTCACTTATAATAGAAGGACTGCTTATCTATGTATTTCAGTCTCACAAGGTCTTTTTCCTAAAAGCTCCATGCACAGCGGAAAAAATATACTATTGGGAGGTAGGTTAAAGCCAAGGAACATAGATATGAAAATCCAAGGGAGAAAAAAGCCCCCAGAAAGAGGCTGATGAGGGAAGATGTCTGAAGGTTGTAAGAATACATGAGGGAGCAGACAGCAATTACAGCAAAGAAAAGGAGAAGATAGGTATTGCCCAGAAAGAGAGTGTAGACTCTGGAGCTTGATCACTGTGAACAGCTTTCAGAAGTGACAGAACAATACAAAATTTCAGCAAAATATAATCTAAGAGATTAGGGAATTTAGCTTTTGGTATTGCAGGGTTAGGAGTGAAGACCCTTTGAAGCTAGCATCAGCTCTTCTTGGAATGTATATATAAATTCCTGACATTTTTGTTATCAAGAGTACTTCTTCATTATGAGATAGTTGACTACAGACTTGTTAAAATTTAAGTCTATAGGTATGCCTAGATAATTCCAAGCCCATAATGACATTAAAATCCAATTAATTGGATTTTAAAATAAATAGAAGGCTTAGGTTTTTATAATTTAACCTTAATCTCTAAAATCCTCAGTCCTGTAAGTAGAGTTCAGTGCTTTAAGAGAGCCTTTCATGTGTACGCTGGGCACAAGATTTGGAAAAAGTTGTGTCAGTGGTTCTGCATTATATGTATTTGAATCCCTGTCCTACTTGCTTACACATACAACAGTTTATCATCTTGCCTCCTTGAATTTCTCTAAGGTGGTGCTGGCTCTTTTTGCTTTATTACTGGATGCCACTTTAAGCAGAGGAGCGATGTGCTTATTCATGCTTCTCACAATGTGCTGGTTTGCTAAAGCAAAGTTGGGTGCCGCGATGCCTGCCTCGGTGGTGGCTACCCACAACTCCTGCTTCAGCCCCGGCTAGCTCCGGCCGCCTGGCCGAGGGGCACCGGGTAGGAGTGGGGCACCTGTTGGTTCAAGGCTCCCTCACAGAGGGAGGCCAACCTGGAGGTGCCTAAGGACAGCCTGAACCAGCAAACCCCCTACCCGAAGGCTCGTTGGTCTGTCAAGCCCAGGAGCCCTTGGTGATGAGGCTGTCAGCAAGCGAGGGATACAAGGCGACTCACTCTGGTTGAAACAGCAACAGTTTATTAGCATGGGCAGGCAATGTGCCAGCCAGGCTTCTAAACCCTGAGGGGGAGCAACCACAAAGAGCCCTGAGCCCCTCTGGGCACGGGGTTATAAAGGGGGCTGAACTAGGGGGAGGAGAAAGGAAAAGGACTAATGGGAAAATAGGGAAGGAGGGCTCGGGATCAGAGGCCTACAACTCAAGCCACTGATCTACCGAGTAACAGATGACTGACATAGGGGTTTTGGGAAGAAGGGGAGGAGTTGAGGTACAAATCAGGGATTTAGGGGAGGATACAGAAATGTGGGATAAAATATTCCAGTGGGGAGAAAAGGGGTGACTGAACAGTCCATTATAACAGAAACTGGGGTAACAGAACTTTACCGAAAATAGTACAAATAATGAATAAACTGAAGCCGTGCACCACCACAGCTGGGGACTAGCAGAAGTCTTTAGAAATGCAGAAAGATTTTCTCAGTTTTCTGTCTTTAATTTTTAACTTTTAGATGCACGGAAGTTTTGGAGTAAAATAAGGATTGCTGAAAGTTTGGTCTGATTTTGCAAAAGAGGTAAAGCAAAACCCCCAACGTTTTTCAACTTCGCCAATCAAATGAAATCAACGAAATGAAAGGGAAGTAAAAAAAGATACTGCCCTGTGAACCTCGAGATTTGGAGAAGTCTAGGCAAAGCCCTAGAACAGGAGCATCAGTTTTCATCTAGGACAACAGTACTGATAATTGGAGGTAAACTACAACAGAGATGGAGGAAAAGCTGGAATATGAAAACTGCTTCAAATAGGGTGGAAGTGAAACTCAAATGAACATATTCAAACCAGACTATCTAACCTTTTCCCTTGACTACTGAAAGAAGTGCCTCGTGTTCCTTCGCTACCTGCGTAGCCAGTTTCTTTGTAAGTGATAGTATTGCAGAAGACAGCCGCATGAAATTATTTGGAGCATATTCCTGTGTTTTTCTTTTCCTTAGAAAAGTAAAAATTTCCATGTACTTTTGTTGCTTTCACTAAATAAAGTTCAATGACCTCTCAAAGACTCCTCTTAATCTGGAGAAAAGGAGATTCAGGGGGAACTTTATCTCTCTCTTCAACTGCCTGAAAGGAGGTTACGGATGGGGTTGGTCTGTTCTCCCAGGTAACAAGTGACAGGACAAGAGGAAATGGCATTAAGTTGAGCCAGGGGAGGTTTAAATTGCATATTAAGAAAGTTTATTCACTGGGAAAGTGATCAAGCACTGAAACAGGCTGCCCTGGGAAATGTTGGAGTCACCACACATCTGTATGGAATGGATTTGTAGATGTGTCACTTCAGTACATGGCTTAGTGCTGGACTTGGCACTGCTGTGTTAATGGTTGTACTTCATGATCTTAGAGGTCTTTTCCAACCTAAATTGTTCTGTGATTCCAAAATTGCAGTGTCTTATAAGGCAAAAAGCAGTAAGAGCATTAGTATGCTATTTGTGGCTTTAATGGAATCTTTCAAGAGAAGAGAAAATGCACTCTTTGAAGTAATGGACTAAGATTTAAAACCCCCCCCACAGTTCATGACATTAAAAACCATATCACACTAGAAAATAACTCAAAATATTTATTTTTAAGTATATTTTGTAAAGACTTTAAAGTGGTTAAAGAGGAAATTGCTTTGGCCTTCTCTGAAAAGGAAGTTGTCAGGTTGGAGGAAAGTTACAAGTAGAGTTGTTCAGAGATCAGTCTTGGGACCAATATAATCTAATATTTTCATTACAATCTTTGGCAGAAGAGAGCTAATGAGGCCTGCTGATAAAACAAAGGTGTTCAGCATCATCAAAAAGAGGGATGAAAAACTGGGTCACCTTGTGTCTGCAAGGTATGAGGTATGAGATGAAATTTAATAGTACAGGTGCTTAGTCATATTCTTAGGGAGTGGTAACAAGAAAATTCATTATTAACTGAAAGCTGTTTAGTTGGAAATGACAAAAGATTAGAGGAATTCAGTGTAACAGTTGACAACAGAAGAAGTACAAGTCAAGAGTTATGAAAAAAGATGTTTCCAAGAAAAGGGGCAATGAGATCCCAGGATTCCTTGCTAGCATACTATGTTCTTTTCTAGTATGAGACTGTTTCTAATACAGTATGTAAGGAAAAGGATACAGGCAAGGGCCAATGTGCAGCCTGTTATGAGCTGAAATGAAATGAACTGTGGGTTTTTTGACACAGCAAAGTGAAAGCATGACCTCCAGAAGGCGAAAAGGACTAGTTTAGGTTTATAACAACACTGATAAATTACCAAATAAAGTAACCAAAATAAAGTTTAGAAAACCAGAAAAAATGTTCAACTATCAGAAAGAGTGGGAAGTGCCGAAAAAAATAAAATCCAGTTAGGGTAGTGAGACTTGAAAATCTGAGTACTTTTACTGTACTCTGATGAGCTTGTCACTAAGCAGAAAATGTAAAAGGCTTTCTAATTGTGGTGAAATACTGCAAGAAATTTTTTTCTCATACTTTACATCTCATTACTAATTTGAACTTTGTTGAAGACCTAAATATTCTCCTAAGAATTTTACTGCAGTTGTTTCTGTATTTATAACCATTTGCATATATTCTCTTTAATGATCATTTACTTATTAGTTACTTTGGTGCTTGTGGATGGATTATTTCTTCTGCCCCAAGAAACTGAATTTAAAAAGTTGGCAAGTAAATCAGATCAATGAACGCCGTGTTACCTTTATGACTGGTCTTGAATTCCTCTTTGTCTTTTCAATTTTTCCTATTTCCCTTCTCTTTTCAGTGAGATTCTTCTCACCTTTCCTTACACTGATCCAGTTGGGATGCTGACACATTAACACTTCCATTTTCCTCTCCTTTTCTTGATGAATCCGCAGTGAAATTGTTAAAGCCTCAGGTTTTGCAGGTTTCACGTGAAGGGATGACAGATACCTTTTCATCTTAGAACAGTGTTTTTCAGCCTGTTTGTAGCCACAATCAGTCTATGCCAATTCATGCTTTGGATCACAAATTAATTTTTTAAATGGGAAGATGAGAAATTTTACTTTGAAGTTGTTTTACTGTTTTACTCTGTTTTCAAAAAACAATCTACACTACATGATGCCCCTAAATGATACCAGGACAAGTCAAAGGGAGCAAAGTTTTCAAAGCTTAGTATAAATCCATGAGAGATCAGATCTTAATCCTTTTGGAAGTGGCATTCAGAATGTAAAGAGTCTCAGAGGGGCGACCATTTTACTACATGAATAGTCTTAAAAGATATCCCTGTCTTCTCATAAGCATTTTAAAAATGGACCTCTTTTAGACTGAGCATAATTCCTTGCTTGTGGTTTTTCAGATTGCAGTATCAATCCAAGAAGATCTTTGAAATACTGAGCAGAATACTGTGTTGGTTCAGAGAGACAAGCTTGCAGTGATTCACAAGAATTAAATTTGGGTGGTGATGTCTGTGTACCTTGACATGCTGAGCTAATTAAGAAAAAATATGGACAAAGAGATTAAAGGGAGCTAAATGGTGCATGCCAGTTCAGAGAGCACTAAACAATTACACTGGCCATCCATAACCAATTCTTTTGGAAGATGACATTTAATTTTCATTCATATGGACAGGAATATCTCTGTCAAAAACTTGAGGTTCTGCCATTTTTCTCAGCACAGTCTTGGAAGCAAGAAACATGCTGACAGATTCTGAAGCTTGATGCTGAAGGCAGTGATTTAGGGAAATAATCAGCATTTAGAAAGAGGAAATTATTATTCCATTTTTTTATTATATACTCTTGTAGCTCAGATATGCATGGCCATAATCCCATTTAAATTTGAGTTGTCTGAATATTTTTATGCCTTAGCAATATGCAGGGATTTTTTTCCTAGAAAGAGTACTTAAATGTTTTTTTGAGTTTTCCATAAGCACTTCTCACAGAGATTTTGCTAATAAAACACTGCCTTAAAGGTTGTAAGAGTTACTATAAATCTCTGCTGAAATACCATAGTAAAATCTGTAAATCCATCACCTCTAGGCAACAAATCTCTTAGTGAGAGTAATGCTGAATGACAACACATTCTAGTGCTATTCAGAATTTTGCATCAGGGTGTCATGTTGACACATTGAACAATTCAGAATTCTGCTGGTATATGCCATTCATTTTGATGATCTGAAATAGTTCCCAGAAATTTCACTTTCTGACCTAATATGCCACCTGAAGATCCCAAGGAAGCATCTTATTTGTATTGAGATTTGCATGGCTTCCTTATTTTCCCAGGTCAGCCTATATTAACTGCAGGTCTAATCGCCATCTGAAGTGAACAGCAAATTAGGTACTGGTTTCTGTTGACAGAATACAGAGTACAGGGAAGAAAACTGTCCAGAAATGGCTTACTGTTATGTATGTTCTTCTAGTAGTTTTTGGTCTAAAGGGGGCAGCTTCTTCAGAGCTCAGAAGGCCTTCAGGGAATTGCAGCAGTGAAACCAACTTTTGTTTTGAGTTTGTAGGAGTGTGCCTAGCCCCAGCAGTACCCACTAGCTCAATAGAGTTTTGGAATAAATCTTTACTGTGGGTAAAGATCTTTACATTTTTCCATTTGTAATAAAGCATATGGTTGAAAAGCATAGTCTTGCATATCATACAGATGTTTATGATGATGTAGTGATAGGTAACAATTTGTTTTAGGAAAAAAATTCTATTATTGTTTTCTAGGAAATATATTCCAAAATACATCCCTTAGTTGGTGTTCTTTCAACACAAATAAAAAAAGTCTGTGGGGTTTTTTTATGGCTAGAAATATAAATAAATGCTTCTTTGTTTTGTTTGGAAATTATTCTCTTCTTGAATCAAGATTCATAAAACATTTGAAAACATTGTTTAAGTTGTTCAGGCTTCAAAAACAATAACTCTAAAAATAAAGAATTTTTACACTCTTTCTTTCCTGTTTGTCTTTAAACCAAGATGATGTGCTAGAATCTCTAGAGAACAAGCAAGATCTGCCTTTTACTTTTAAGCAAATTATTTTTCCCTGAAATGTGATGGAAGTTTTCTTGGCTTATTGCAAGCCTTCATTATGTTGTTTGGAATGGGAGGTTACCTTTGTTTAAACTGAGTGGTAGCTTGTTCCAAAGTAAGAACCAAGTAGTGCTATTTGCAGTAGATGATATGAAGACCAATTGCACAAGATTGCTAATATTATACCTAGTTTTCTCAGAAAAGTGCACCTAAACAATTAGTGAAGAAAGAAATGACTGACAAATATTTCAACTTCAAGAGTGGTGCAGCAAATATAGTAGCTGCATTTGGACAAGGACAACTTACAGTGGTGTAGCAGACATGCTGATCCTGTTCTGATTTTGTCTGACCTGATGACCATTAAGTAAATCTATGAAAGCTTCTTGACTTACTTGTCTTTTAGTATCCATGAAAATTAATTTTAAAATTCACTAAGGGGACAGAAAAAAAGGCTGTCTGGATTCTTCTTACTTAAAGGAGTAAAGCCTTTCACAAGCATTGTAGATACGTCTTTAATCATACACAAAATAAATTTCATTTTAGGACTTAATCCTTCTGTGAGACATCATGTGAATCTATGATGATATACTCATATATCTGTGAGATATCAGGTGAATTGGTTTAATTTCCAAAATGTGTTATATTGTTAATTAGTTTAAGAAGGTTGTACTCTAAATGTATGGCTGTGACATATGTTGGTGTCCCTGCTTTATTCTTCTTTTAGTAAAAATTCAGATTGGTTGAGTATGGAAATTTAGATGTCTACTGGCTGAGCAAGGTATCTTTTGCATCTATTATCTTAATAGTCACATGTGTAAGAACGACTGATTCATATTCAAATGCTAGGTGATAATCTTGTTAATGGTCTTGGGGAAAAAGATATCTTAAATTCAGGGGAAAGAACATCTTGTTCAGCAGCCCTTGTATGCAAATGAATGTTTAGGAACAGTATTTGTCAGCAAAATGTGATAGAAGTAGAAGAACATAAGATATAGCACAATACAGGAACTAACTTACCAGAAATACTGAGGTATCTGGAGAAATATTCTTTCATAGTTCAGGCGGGTCATGTTTTAGTCATATTTTTGACTGACACTGTATGTGATGCACATATTATAGGATTACATTATGTAATACTTCTGTGCTGCCGCAGTCCCTTGCGGTAGGAGTGGGGTGCGAGGTGGTGGAAATCCCCCCTGTTTCATAGGATGCACCTCCAGCACCTGAGGGCAGCAAAGGCAGCACAAGCCCCTGTTGCTCCTTACTCCAGGTAGTTGCCGTGACTACCTTCACTGACCCTTCGCAGGGCATGTGGCTTGCAGCAGGCAAGGAGGCAGCAGGCGATCTTTGAGGGTTAGAAGAATCCGGGTTTATCGTAACACCAAAGGGAGGTAACCAACAAAGACCACAGCACTACTTGTGCTCAGGGTTATAAAGGTAGGAGGGATCAAGGGGAGGAGTAGGGAAGGGACCAATGGGGTAAGGGATGATGTCATGGGGAAACCAGGGGCCTGCTACTCAAGCCAATCAGGGACCGAGTACCAGGGAACATGCAAGTAAGGGGAAGGATTGGGGTGCATATAAGGAAGGATTCTGGAAAATTCCATACATATAAGGCATATACAGGGGAGGAGTGGAAAGTCTGGTTACAGTGAAGGGGAGGGTACAATATTCAGGGAGAAACCAACTTAGATTGGGGGGCGGGGGTAACAGAACCATCCATTTGGGGAAGACTTACACATTAAGAAATTAAAGGAATAAACACAAATCCTGCACTGCCACATGTGCATCCTGGAATAATTTCATAAAAGATGCCTCACCAAGAGCAAGTCCTGCCTGACTGTATTAGTGGCCTTCTATGATGAAGTGACTGCACCAGTGGACAAAGGAAAAGCTATGGATGACATCTGTCTGGATTTAAGGCCTTTGACATGGTCCCTTACAACATTCTTCTCTCTGAAATGGAGAGATATGGATTCGAGATGGACTGCTTGGTGGATATGGTGAAATTGTCTGCATGGTTGCAACCCAAGAGTTGTGGTTGATGGCTCAGTGTCAAAATGGAGATCAGTGATGAGTGGTTTTCCTCAGGGGTTCATAAGGTGACCAGTGCTGTTCAACATCTTCATCAGAGACGTCGACAGTGTGATTGAATGCACCCTCTGCAAATTTGAAGATACCATCAGGCTGAGTGGTGTGGTTGACACACTTGAAGGACTGGATGCTATCCAGAGGGACCTGGATAAGCTTGAGAAATGGGTCCATGGGAACCTCATGACATTCAATAAGGCCAAGTGCAAGGGTCTGCTGTTGGCAGCTGAGAAAGCCAGTCATATCTGTCAAAATAGGCGTGAGCAGCAGAGATGTTTCTTCCCCTCTACTCTGCTCTTGTGAGACCCCTCCTACAGTACTGCATCCAGCTCCAGGATCCCCAGCATAAGAAGTACATGTTGGACTGGGTCCAGAGGAGTGCCAGGAAGATGACCACATGGTCAGAGTGTGAAGAACAAATGGACAACTGGAGTTGTTCAGCCTGGAGAAGAGAAGACTCTGGGGAGACTTTATAGCCCATTCCAGTACATAAAGGAAGCTTATAAGAAAAAGGGGACAGACATAGGACAAAGAGTAATGATTTTAAACTAACAGAGGGTAGATTAAGACTAGATATACGTAAGAAACCTTTTATAATAAGGGTGAAGAAATAGGTAAGAAACTTTTTATGAAGAGGGTGAAGAAGCATAGCAACAGGTTGCTCAGAAAGAAAGCAGGATGTCTTGAATGTCTTGAAACATTCAAGTTCAGCTTGGACAGGGCTCTAAGCAAGCTGATCTACTTGAAGATGTGCCTGCTCATTGCAGGGTGGTTGAAGTAGACAACTTTACAGGTCCCTTCCAACTCAAACTGCTCTATGACTGTATGATTCTAAAATGTGTCATTGACCTCAAACTCAGGGGTTATCATCTTCAAGACTGTAAACAAGGCATATGCTTTTAATTTCCCAGTGAACAGAATTCAGAAGTATCTCAATACATTATAAAGCAGCTGGGACAGAGTAAGCTTGACTGCTATTTAAGATTTGCCAGAAATTGCTAAGTTTTAACATAGAGCATTTTAACCATTTTTGATAGTTTATGTTGTCAAAGCATTTATTTAAGTAATTTCTATGTAATTGGAGGGGAACAAATGGGCTGTGGGGTCACACATACGTTTGGATTGGCTTGTCAAGGCAAATAGCTTACTGCTGCTCAGTATTCCTCACTCTTACCACTGGAAGATCTAATTTTACTGAGAAAGCAGACCCCTGATTCCTGACAGATAATAACCAGCCTAATTATTAATAATTAGTCTTTGAGATTTCCTTTCTTGATTGGCAGGTGAGATGCTCCCTATATTGCCTAGTTCTGTATTGCTCCAAAGATTTTGCCATGTTCTAGAACTAAAGATTAGTGAAATTACAGACAGAAATGCAATTTACCAGCCGGAAGCTTCAGATAAAAGAGCTATTCACTCCTGGTTCGTGTCTGCTCAATGAAAGTACTGTTGTGATTCTGTAGGAAGACATTAAGAATTAGTGGATATTTTTTCCCTCATTGGTTTTCTTGCTCTTTTTAATTAACCATGGGTACCCAAGCAGAAAGTTATTCCTTGTTGCTGTAACTGAAACTTTTTCTGACTGACACACATTCTTTATATAAAAGAACTCTGCATTTTTTATCTTATGTATGATGACAGCAACATCAAATCAAGCTCCATTTCCCTGAAGGGGGTAACTAACATCACTATGCAAGTATAAGACCTATGTGCCACGTACCTCGCATTCATGCTGCATTTTTCATGGCTTATAAGCATTGTGCTAACTAGTTGCACGGGCAAATTTCATTACATTTTGAGAAAGAAACTGCATGCTAGAGAACTAATTATGTGATAGGTCAGTGAAGTACTTCTTTAGTCTTAATCTCAAACCTTTGATAACAGGAAATTTACTATTTGCCCGATATGTCCTCTCACCATTTATTTTCAAAGTCAGTTCAAGATCTCAGTTCTAAGGAGTTACACTTCTTTGTACTTGAGGAATATGTCTTATGTTAGAGATTCCCCTTTAAACAAGAATGGGGAACACAAACCTGTGTTCCCAACATGCTGGGATACATGGATAAACTGGAAAAGGCTGCCAAAGTTACTAGAGCCCTTTGAGGACCTACTATAATAATCCTGAGAGTTGATTAGGTCATTCCCCTGCCTTCCAGGAGGCTTTAATGCTTTCCTAATAAAGGTATGTATCTTAGGGTATATAGGGACAAGTGAAGTGGGGAGGGAAGTAAGAAACTTTCAGCATTGCTCTTGTAAAGGAGTGACCTCTTGTGCATTAGAGGGCAGAAGTGTAGATGCACAGGGCCTGTACTACGGAAACATTACACTATTTCAACTTCTGAAAATTTTCTTCATTTGTCCTCTGCAATGTGGTGGTGCACAGCTTCAGTTTATTCATTATTCGTATTATATTCTGTAAAGTTCTGTTATCCCTGGTTGTGTTTACAATGGACTGTTCAGTCACCCCTTTTCTCCCCACTGACTTAGTTGCCCCCTGAGTTCTGTATCCTCCCCTGAACCCCATATATGTACTCCAACTCCTCCCCTATTGCCTAAACCTTCCCCCCATAACCATATTTGTATCCGAACTCCTCCCCTTCTTCCCCAAACCCCTATGTCAGTCATCTGTTACTCGGTAGATCAGTGGCTTGAGTTGTAGGCCTCTGATCCCGAGCCCTCCTTCCCTATTTTCCCATTAGTCCTTTTCCTTTCTCCTCCCCCTAGTTCAGCCCCCTTTATAACCCCGTGCCCAGAGGGGCTCAGGGCTCTTTGTGGTTGCTCCCCCTCAGGGTTTAGAAGCCTGGCTGGCACATTGCCTGCCCATGCTAATAAACTGTTGCTGTTTCAACCAGAGTGAGTCGCCTTGTATCCCTCGCTTGCTGACAGCCTCATCACCAAGGGCTCCTGGGCTTGACAGACCAACGAGCCTTCGGGTAGGGGGTTTGCTGGTTCAGGCTGTCCTTAGGCACCTCCAGGTTGGCCTCCCTCTGTGAGGGAGCCTTGAACCAACAGGTGCCCCACTCCTACCCGGTGCCCCTCGGCCAGGCGGCCGGAGCTAGCCGGGGCTGAAGCAGGAGTTGTGGGTAGCCACCACCGAGGCAGGCATCGCGGCACTGCAAACTCTCTGTGATCCAGAAGATGTTTAGATGTTTGTTGCTCACATATTTGCCTTTCCACGACTGGAAAATTTTCTCATGCAGTGATAACAATGGAAATACTTAATAGCTTCTGCAATCTTCATTTAAGGTATAGCTAAGAAGAAAATGAGTGTGATTTTTAGCTTTATCATCTTTGGAATGATGTGACTCACTTAGCATTTAGAAGTTTAGCTGGGTTTGTATAAACCCCTTGTAGCATGAACTCTCGTTAGCAAGTATCAGCATTCCATACTTTGTCCCTGACACAGAAATAATAAACATTTCATACATATGGAGTTGTTTTGATGAACTATTTAATGATTTTGAGGCCATAGGTTCTTGTTTTCTGATTTAGGATGACATTATTTCTCAACAAATACCTTTTCTACAGCAGCACTTGTATTTATGGGTAAAATGTCAAAAAGTTTTGATACTAGAAATTACCATAGTTACCACTTGGAAAGCTAGTACTGTAAATCATCATGTTATTCTCTATTGTAAGTTGTTTTCAAAATACTTCCTTCCTTTTTTCAGACCCATATTTTTAATGGTAGTACACATCTCAGGAGATGCTCAGTGCACTGACATCACTGAAGATATAATTGTCTTGTCTACGCATAAAGTACAGCTCAATGCCATAGCAAGCCTCACACTCATTATTTTGATTGGCACCAATATTATTGGCACCAATATTATCCATTTTCCTTATGAAACATAAGGTAGGACACATGATTAATATTTTGGCTAGATACCTTATTCTGAATTTAAGAAAACCTTAAAAATATAATCTCAGCACTGTGCAAAAACCATGCTTTTGGCTAGACGGATTGACACTTGCATACAGTAAAAGCAAAAAGTCCCAGCAATTCTCAGAAGACTTCTTTTTGATTGTATCAAGAAAGTGACACGTAATTCTTCTTAGGGTAATTTAAAAAAATACTCTGTAGGAGCTGTAAACTGCTGAATAAGAAGCTGGGAAAAATGTGAGCTGTGAAGGTGCTATCAATGTTGTTTTTATCATATTATGTTTATGTTCTTCAGTGAATGCTTTAAATATACATTTGAAATATACAGCTGTCCAGGATTTCCTAATGCAATGTGAATTTCAAAGCTTTTAGAAGAAACAGATCTAGTTATCATTTTCTGAGATAGGAAAGAAATTGCAAAGCAAATCTTAATAATTGTGCACTTAAATTCAACATTTTAAAAATAACCTTTTATTTCTTAATTTGAAGATTTTTTTTATTATTTTACATTCAAATTGATAATAATCTTAAATAAATTATTGCAAATAGTTCCTATTTGTTGTGGGTTTTTTGTAAGTTTAAAAAGCTTTAAACTAAACAATATTTTTCTTTTAAAAATAATTTGGAGTTTATTACAGATAGAAAAGGTGTTTAGAAGAATGGTGAATCTGCTTCCTTGTCAGATCTGTTGGGTTATTTTCTATTCCAACATCCAGAACTCAGCAATAGTGAGGCCATGCCACAAATCCTGTGTCCAGTTTTGGGCCTCTCACTATAAGAAAGACATTGAGCTGTTGGATTGAGTCCAGAGAAGGACGATGTAACTGGTCTGGAGCACAGGTGTGATGAGGAGCAGCTGAGGGAGCTGTGGGTGTTCAGCCAGGAGCAAAGGAGGGTCTCTACAACTCTCTCTACAATTGCCTGAATGGAGGCTTTGGCAAAGAGGGGGTCTGTTTCTTCTTCCAAGTCACAAGCAACAGAAGAGGAAACAGCCTCAATTTGCACCAGGGGAGGTTTATATTGGATTTTAGGAAAACTTCCTTCACTGAAGGGGTTGTAAAAGCCCTGGAACAGGCTGCTCTGGGAAGTGGCAGAATCACTGTCCCTGGAGCTACTGAACAGAAGTGTAGGTGTGGGACTCAGGGACATGCTGTAGTGGTGGACTTGGCAGTGCTGAGTTAATGGTTGGACTTGATGATCCCAGAGGGCTTTTCCAACCTAAATGATTTTGTGAAACTTGTAAAATTACAGGCAGCAATAGGTAGAACTTAATGCTGTCTCAATTTCTGTATCTCCTACGCATTTCCTCTTATCATCACAATAGGAATATGGAATGAGAGGCCTGTAACCTCAATCATAAAAACTGAGATCTTGAAAATTATTATGAGAGACTATTCAGTTCACTTCTTTCATACTGATATAATATCATCAAGGGGCAGTTACTTTTAACCTATAGTTTTAACCTATATTTTTGATTAAATGTGTTTTGTTAAAGTACTAATTTTTCCTTCCTTCCATGGAAGTATATGGCAACTTTTTTGAGACTCACGTATTACTGCACCAGTATAGTTTAGTCTAGATAGCCAGACTAGATAGAATGGATATAAAATTACAGGACATTTTGAAAGGAGGTAACTATGCCATGGCTGTGAGTGCTGCCAGCAGTGTCCAGTTTCCAGTCCTTTACAAGTCTTTCTCAAACTACTAGTCAAGTTTCTTTGCTCTGACGCAGTACCTTCTCTAGCAGTGTCCAGTTTAGATTTGCTTCGATAGCTACCAAATGTGAGTAAATCACTAGGAAAGCTGTAATCTGTGAATTTCTGCTGGTCAGAACTCTTCATTCATATATTCTCCTCTACTCCCCCCAATAATTCCAGTAAGTCTCTCTATTAATGTTGTTTGTTCTTTGTGTCAGCATGTCCATCATACTTGCAGTTCATGACACATCTGTTTCCAGCATCCACAATCAATAGGCAGCAACATCCCACAGTGCAGCTGGGAAGGCCTCTTTTCAGGTCTTCTAAGAAGGGCTTTGTGATGCTGAATCATCGCTGGCTCACCTGGGTGTTGTGATTTTTGTATCAGGAATGTATTGTATAAAGGGTGTTCAGGGTAAATGCAACTAATTTTTTCTTTTGGTTTGCTCACTTCTTGTGAAGCTAAAGGAGATGTGTTCATAGACTCATGGTGGTACTGACTAGGGATAGGTGCCTCAGTATTCCCCTCAGCTCTGCTCTTCTGTGTAACACCATCAAGGAGTTATTGCTGTATTGCATACCAGAGGAGTTGCCTTGCCTAATCAGTCATACCAAAGTGCTGCTGGTGAAAGGCTCACAGCAGAAAGAACCTGCCTGTAACAAATAATATTTCAGAATATTCACTGTCCCAAAGGAGAGGTTTTTTCCTTACCAAATAGAGGTGCTTTTGTCAATTCAGTTCTCCTGGCTAAGAGATCCTCAGCTTGGGAGGAGCAGTGGTGGTTTTGAGCATGTTAGTGGAGGAGTTCTACATGGAAAGAAAAAGAAAATTATAGTTTCGTCATTTTCTCCAATACAAGTAATTGAAGGATGCAATTCTTTCTCTGAGTAAAATATCTCACCAACAGTTACATGCTGTTGTGGTTTTAAGTAACCAGAGTTTTTTATTAGCTGGGGGGGCTAGGAGAGAGGCTTCTTTAAGAAGCTGCTAGAGTTTTTCTCTGCTCTAAGCTAGCCAAGGTCAGGCAACAACGCCTCTGTGATAACATATTTAAGAAGGAGTAGAGAAAAAAAGTCTGCGCAGAACATCATGGCCGCTTAAGAGACAGGAGGGTGCGGAGTTTGATTAGCACCAAGGTCAGAGAGAGGAGAAAGAGAAGATGCCTTAAACACTGGAATAGGGCCCCAGCAATCTGTGAGGAATCATAGGGGCGAAGATTCTTCAGCCTGTGAACCCATGGAAAGACTGGGAGATTTTTCCACGCTGGAACAGAGACATGCCGGAAAAGAGAGGCTGTGATCCTGTGTTTGGAGCAGAGGGGCCTGGTGGAACC
>WEIV01011859.1:154774-182471 GCA_013390005.1 Calyptomena viridis | reverse complement strand
GTGTTCTTTAAAAATGGTGTTTTTTCCTGAAATACCCCATATCTGGTATTTAAGTCATTAAAGAGATGTTTGTTACCTTAAAACAGTTACCAGGAGATAATAACTGAAAAGTATTGTATCTTTATTAGTTGACTGATCAAAAAAGTCACCAGAAGAACAGTCCAAGAGAAGTTTCTGCATGGATTTTGTGAAGAAAACCTGGCCTGTGGTTAAGGGTTAGGTGTAGGAAGCTTTAACTGAGCCATTTTTCCCCTTGGTATAAAAGCCTTAAAAAAGTTACTGAAGAAATAATGCAGTCATAGTTCTTAAAGGATATTCTGTGTTGAATATTGATAAATGTAATTTCTTTACTTTTTTTATGCCATAAACCCCATTTATTTATTGAAACACTGACAGTGAAAGTACTCTTCATATCTTCCTATCTTCTATATATTTGTAGTACTTGGTACATTAAAAGGTAGTTTATTGCAGACACATATACATTTGAGTATTTTCATCAAACGTGAATTTGAAATCTGTAGTGGATTTTGAAAGTCAAATGTCACAAAACTTGGGGTTTAGGGTTAGTTTGGAGTTTGACATCTAAGTGGATAATTTCGCATTATCATATTTAACTTGGCATATATTTATGTTTCATGTTTTTGTGTTTTTCCATCCTTTGTGCTTACAAAAAAAAGAGAAAATTATTGTACATGATCTAGAAGCACTTTGTTTGATATTTCATCAACCTGATCATGTACACCAAGAAATGCAATGCTATAAGGAAATTACTACTTTTAATGTTTCTTTGAAGTCCTGTATTTCAAAATACTGACAGAATTGTGACTGATAGATTAGCATAAGGTCAGTTGATTCCAGTGCTATATTTGGCTGTAGATTTATTCTGATCAAAGAGCAATTATTCTGACCAGTTTTACTTTCCTAGACATCAGTAAATCCCAATCAAATGGGACCTGTGGAGTAGTTTTCATCAGAAAAATGACATAGATTGGCATTTTTTTAGTATCTGACAACTATAAGCTCCAGCTGCCTGAGAGCATTCAGTAATTTGAAGCGTTAAATGTCTGATGTATTATGTGAGTTTATAGATTTTGAAGCATTCACAACACTCAGGTTTATCAGTGGTTCTCCAGAGTAGCTTTCTTAGAATACAGTATGCCTGCAGTGTGATTGATATCCAGACTGTCTTATTGATCTCATACAGAGCAAAAAAAATTTTACGTTGGTGACCAAGAAACCATCACCCTCCATCAAGCAGTGTTTCTTAGTACTGTACATAGTTTAAATTTAACTTAAAGCAAATTTTCTTTCACCAATGTGAACCTCTGCCAACATTCTTCCTTTTTCAACCCTGCTTCCTCTATCTTCTCCTTTGCAGACTGAAAATCTCACATCCATCTTTCTGTCAATAAAGGTATTGAAATGTCGTCCTCTAGTATGGCATTCCAGTTCTGCATACTGCAGCAAATAATTTAATTATAACAGATTAGGTACTGTAAAAATGCCATCTAATCAGGAGTGGGAGAAATTACACGTATTTCTGACAAAAGGTAGACTAGTTGGCTTAAAGAAAGAAATATAATACAGTACTGATGCAGATATCTGTATCTATATAACAGTGTACCTTTGTAACTGTAGATAGGCAGATGGATGGTTGGATGTATGGTGGAATGGATACATAGACATGTCACCCAAATGAAGTAAAGCCATCCACACTGCAAATGCCATTTCATGCTGCCTATTATATAGTAATACTACTACTAGTTGTATGAAGGCAAGTGATTGTAAGCAGAGTTACTGAAATAGAACATTAAATGATGTATCACAGAGCATAAAAAGGATTTGTTCAACATACAGATCTTTCTTTTTCGGCTTTTCTACTAAAATCAGACATAACACTAATTAACAGCAAAAACCCAAAACTAGTTAGGCAGATTGTTTGTTAACAAAATAAATAGCCAGGGAACCAAGACAGCAGGAACAGAGAGATAACAGAAAACTCACTGCAAAAGGTGACGCAGAACATGCACCTTCTGTTCCTTCTGTTCTTTCTCTAATTAAAAACAGAAGCAGGAAACAAATTAAACATACCAAGCTTCTGTTTTGTGCAAGTCTTAGACCAGACAAGGCATGCATACCTCCTGCAAAAAACTACATATGACAGGTGGCATCTGATGGGACTTCACGTCCTTTTTCATCCCATTGCTGTAGACTGTGCCGCAATGTAATACTGAACTAGTAGTTTTGATTGTACCATCACCTGGGTTTACTCCCTGTTTTACTACAGCTCTGATTTTCCCCAGACTATATTTACATACATCAGACTTTGCCTGTAGGCTTCAGCCTGGAGTACACCAAGTTGCTACAAAATACATCCAAATCACTTTGCATCCAGCACTGTGTCATGTTTTAAGTGTACAGCACAGGTAGACCTAGCATGAAAATAAAATAACTAATGTAATTTAAGCATACAAATCTTTACCATCTTTGAATTTTTGGACTCTGAGGATAAGATCCTACTCACCTGCTCACTTACTCCTAAATGGAGGAAAAGATGCACTTCCAGAATGTGATTTATGTGATGCATGTTAGAAAACTCTTAGGATGTGCTGGATCCACTTGTAAAAGCACACACAGAAATTTTGTCTGGATAGTCTCAGAGAATAAGCTAAGAATTACCTCTCTCAGTTTTGGATATCTAAATTGAGACAGATGAATCAGGATAATTTTAACTGGGAGATCCCAGAATTTACACTACCACATCTTTTATTTCATATTTTTAAAAAGTAGAAGTTGCTAATTCCTGTCTGAAGATGATATTCTGAAAGCAGATATATAGACCTATGTCAAATTTATTTTCTATCCTATCTGCAATGTATATGGGAACTAAAGATGTCCTAACTGATCTACATTTATATTCATTTCTAAAAAGATGAGCTTACAAGGAAGGAACACCAGCAACAAGGTTAAAGTGCTTCCAGTTTTGGTAAAATTATATAAATGCAAAAGTGTAGAAAAGTTATCTAAAGTTAACCTTTCCTCATATAGATAAGCTCAGGATTCACATTAATATTTTTGCTGCTTGGTCATAGTTAGTGTCTCTATATATCTTCTTTGGGTTTTCCAGTCAGGAGTCCTGAATCATCCCTGCCCTTCACCAACACACTATCAACACACACACACACAGAGTTTTCTTCTTTTTCATCTTACGATCAAAAGCATAAAACTTTGTTAGATCCTGAAGGATAGATCTTGCCAGTCCTTTCAGGTGCAGCAGCCTGCCATGTTAGAGCAGACCATGTTAGGGTAAGGTAAAGCTGTAGCTTTGGCTTTTCAAAACAAAGTGGGACTGGCTGCCCTTGTGCTTTGACAAGGTACAGGTATTGAACCTAATGAGGGGAGGAGGAAGAATATGAAATTTTTCATTATAATTTCCTCTGTAGAAGAAAACTATTGAAAGAGGTTGCCTGATTCTATAAAGGAAGAGACGCTACACCTCTAAATGATGTGCAGAAGCAAGTTCATTCCTTTGCATACTTGGAAAACCCTCTCTGCAGTTACAGGAACCCCTTACTACCAGACAGGCATTTACAACATAATTGAATCATAGACTAAATACCTTAACACATAGCCTGCAATACCCTTGATTTTACAATTATGTATGGACCATGGTAATCCATAGAGTATTTTTTCTCTGTCTTGCCAGATGTTCTTCCAAATTGAAAATTCAAATAACACATCATTCTCTGAATGTCTATAGTCATGATAACTTTGTCATCTAGTGGTGTATATCTGTCTCCATCAACTGAAGTCAAGTCTAAACAAACAATTCATGGGTTGGTGTCCTGGTTTAAGCTCAGTTGGAAGTTAAGCCACACCCACCTTATCCCCTCCAGTGAAAAAGAGAGACAAAAGGCAGAGATTATGGGTTGAGATAACAATTTACTGGAAACAGCAATGAGATAAGAAAATGAACAGTAGCAGCAACAATACATTGTATGAAAGAAGATGATTACATGCAAAATGCTCACCAAGTCCAACTTGACATGACTACAGCTGGCGGCACCCCAGTGCTCCCTCTACCACGGGCCCAAGCCCAAGATAATGAAAACAAAAAATGGTGGACAAACCCTCCAGTTGGGATCAGCATCACCCCACCACTCTGCTTGCTGCCTGCTCCCCTGGGAAATTACATTTTTCCTCCACTTGAATCCATACCCCCTTCTTCTTGGAAGTGAGAATCCCTTACTCCCAACTCCCCAGCGATGAAATGTTGTTGTAGAATAACAACCTAGACACGCTGACATGGCTCCAGGCTCTGCTCCGTCATGTCCTTGGCCAAAACTAGGGCAGTTGGCCACTATCATTATCACTATGCCACTGCTGCAGTCTTTGTGGATACAGCATTCTGGAGAGGAGAAGCTGTTTGTCTGTAATAACAGTAAACAAAGGAACTTCAGCTTCTGGAGGTTGTTAGTGTCTAGGATGCACAAAGAAACTCTGAAACCAATTCAAAGAACCAGTGAAGCTAAAAGTTGTAGAACTCAGCATGCCTGGCATGGACCCTATCTGTCCTTGGATAAATACTGAATAAAACATGAAGCTACAGGCATTCGTAGTTTGAAAGAATCCATTTCATAGAATTACAATGTGTGGCAGCATCCATTTTTTACTGTGCTGTTTTCAGGCTTCTCTAAGAGATGCTGTTGCACATCAGAAAAGTATTATGAGTGTAAGTCCTCAGGTATTTCACTCTGTTGTGGCACAGCTTATTATTAGTCTTCAGAATATTTGGCCCAGGAAATTGTTTGAAGTGGTCTAGACATGCTGCTGTTTGGGAGCACTGATTTTTAGGTAAGAAATTGAAGGGTACAGAAACTTTTAGCATATGCTGGAAGCTAATCCTCGGTGAATTATTTTCGCATTAATAAAACAAAAGTTCACAGCTGCAAAAATAATTATGTAGAAATATTTTGGAATCAGGATTGGAAATTNGTTATATATGTCTCTGTATGGGGCAGAGATGTGCTCTGGTCACTGAATACCTCACACGATGAGGAGTGTATCCCCAAGTCTGCAGAGTTGCTGAGCTCTCTAATTCAAACTGTATTTATATCTGCTCTAAATATTGCCTTCTAGGATGTTTTTTTGGAGTTCAATTCCAATTCAGATCCAGAGCACTCTTTTCAGTGGATCTTTGAAAAGGAGATTCCATAAAGTACAAATAGTCGGTTTTGTATTGCTATTCTTCTCTTTATATGAAATTGTCTGTGTCTCAGTTTCTCAAGCCACTTAAAACCAACCCAATACGGATTCTGGGGTGTCAGTTTGGAAGTATGCTTTCCTGATTTCTTTTTACACACTAACAATTGATTCCTGGCATAATTTAATTTTTTTTTCTCCTGCAGCAGGTGTCATCTTACAAAAGTCTCTGCAGCAGTTAATGAAAAAGTGGAATATTCTGGGAGTTGTAGTCTTTCAAACAGAGCTTCACAAGGACATACCTGTATTGGAACACTACAGCTCCCTGAACTTCCTCGCATCACTGCCTATGAAACGTCCTGCAACGTGATTAGTTTTAAGGGGGTGGTACTCGTGGACTTACAGCACTGCAAATCACACTGCACCTTACACCTGTGTGTGGGAGCAATTGGGAGCCAGAATGGGCACCTATGAACCAGTGTGTGTTTAGCATGAGGAATGAATAAAGGAGTCTGGTATGAGGCAACATTGTCATTTGAAATATTTCACTTTAGTAAAATATTCAGCTCAATTTCTGCCTTTACCACAGGAGTCCAGCCACTTGGAGACTCTCTAGACACCTACATTTTGGTCAAATTGTGTTGCACTTACTTGCTTTAGAATTTTCTTTGAACTAAATTACTCTCTGCACTGGCTGTTACCCATCAGCTCTAGTTCGTGACCTGGAACAGTTTGTCTTTCTGTGGTCCCTGAACACAAGAAAGGCTCTGGAGCCACTGTTACTCTTCCATGCACAACTCCTCAATTGTTAAAAACTTTCTAACCCTCTCACACCTTACCTCCTCATGCCAATTCATTCAGACAGACATAGGCTTTGGAGGAATTGTAAAAGTAATCTCTCTAACTGGCTGGACATACAAAAAGATCTAAATAAAAATATTAAAAACTTGAACATATTTCTGGCAATTTTTGGTAATTCCTTGGCCTTATCTTGAACTTGTCTACTGAGCCCAGATTAAACCAGATCAAATTATTCCTCATTTGAGAAGTTAGGTATAAATTACATATTCACTAACAGCATATGGCTGGCTCCAGATGTAGACTATTTTCATTGACAGAACAACTGGAGAGCTTTACTATAATTTTTCAAGTTATTATAAGGTGAGAGTCACCCAAACATCATGCTCACCAATTTCTAAACCTGTGCTGCTGAAACTCTTAGAGCAGCAGCTGTGCTTGTGCTGTGATCATGGTTGGTTTCTGCTGCTGAGCAGGTGGTGTTAGAACAGCTTTTTTCACTGCCTTTTTGCATTCATGATCCTAGCTGGAGACCAGAATGCCAGAAAAAGTGTAAAACCATAACATAAAGACATAATGATACTTTCTTTCTCCCCAAGGTTTCAATTTTAGCTTAACTTCTGAGCAATTGCTCTGCGAAATCTTATTTTAGATAACAAGCCTGATTCTCTGTCTAAGTCAGAGTTTTGGTTTATCTGAACTAACACAACCTTTATATAAGCACCTAAATATTTTGAAGAAAAATGGGATTTAATATGCAAAAGAAGTATACAAGCCCTGAAGACAGAGGAAAGAAAAATGAATGCTAAAGGAATAAGATTCCACAGAGATCGTTCACTTCATAAGAAGGAACTTCAGTTAATTGAAAAATGTTATGAAATACATGAGAAAAGTACATACTCTTCAAGTTAATGACTAGTTTTATGCTTTACAGTCTTTGCCCTACATGCACAAATAAATTTCATAAACATCCAATACTTAGATCTGGCAGAAGATGCATTTATAATTAATGTTTTGTTGGACTGAGTGATGCTTATTTGCAGATTTCACTAATAAATAGTATGTTTAACATATTCCTAAAGAAGGCCAAGAAATTTATGTGAGGTAAAAGTTTCACTGGGTCTTTGCTGCTTTGGGGAAACTCCAAACACAAACTGTTCTTGGATGCTTTCTTGTACCAGATGAAAATATATTTTTTGATCTTTGAAGATATTATACCACCTGATCCCTAACGCTGAAAAAAGAGAAATTTTTTGTTTTCTGAGGTGTAGTCATGCAAAGAAAAGCAAACAAGCGAAAAAACCCAGGGAAAAGATAGTGGCAGAACACTTTCTGGGTAGTATGTCTCCAAAGAGGACAAAGTTGNTTATTCAATGATAAATCAATTAGTTGTTTTCTTTCAAAGGTTCAAGATGTCCTTGAGCAACTCGTGGACCAATACATCATTGTAATTAACTACAGGCTGCACTAAAATTTCAATGAATATTTTTCATCTGCTACTTACAGTGGATGGAGATGCTGGTCCTTAATGGGCTGTAAGAGATCAGCTGTTGCTCTATAACTTCTTGCGGTCCAAACACACAGAGAAAAAGGAAATGCCTGATCTTAATAATAGCTCCTCCTTCCATTGTAGGGCAATATTGAACAATGGAAAATGAATGCTAAGATTCAAACAGTCAAGGCACTACAGTCTACATCTTCTCAATCTGTCCTTGGTCCTAATCAAGGAAACTACTTCCAAGGTCAATCATTGTTCATCAGGAACAGTGTAGGGTAATGGTCAGTGTTCCAGGAACACCAGGTTCCAAATTTGTTGTTCTGGTCTACATCTATGTGGCATGGAGTTAAGGACCAAGAGTACTATTAGAGTGAAGGAAGACATATATTGACCTATTAAAATTCGGTGTTAACCCACAGGCATGAATTAACCTGCATTAATATCACCACAACATTACACAACTGGTATCAGTTACATTCTTCAAGTCTGTTGCTGTCCTTTAAGGTACGCTGGATTCATACAGCTAATTTGCCCCAGCATTTGTGTCAATAGTACAGAATTTATTTACATTCATTATAATTTTGGATAGTTCAGCAAGAAAAACATCAGTAAGTGGTATTAGCTGTTTGGGCAGCAGACCAGGAAAATGGATATCTGTAACAAAATTAGATTAAAGCATTTGTTAAGAGATCTAGGATCATGAACTAAGATATTAGCTGTTGAACTAAAGACTCGCATTGGCATTTTGAAGTTATAGAGTGGGTATTTCTTTTTGTATATTTTTGAGTACATCACTGAACAACTGAACACATGATGATTAATGTAAAAGAGATTCTCTACATTTCCACATGGCTTTTGCTTTTAAAAATAATTAATTCATATACTTCCAATTTAATCAATATGCTACTTAGAACAGTTGATGAAACCTTAGTGCTAGTTGTACATAAAGAGAACTTTTACTTGGGAAAAACTAACTCTACACATTTTTTTTCTCCATAGCCAGCTAAACATTGCTTTCTCTTTCTGACTGGATGCCTGAAAATCAAATAAGTGAGAAATCAAATGTCTCAGCTGTAACCCTGCCAGTTTGCCTGTGCATTGACATTTAGCTTTTATTGTTATATAAACAATATTTGAATACAAAGATATTAATCATGTTTGTATTTCTGGGAAACAAACAAATTTTTTTAGAATAATCATGGAAGAAAATCTTTGATAGTGCATCTCCAAACTTATTTTCTGCCTTATTGTGAAAATATGATGATTAAATGTACTAGTTCATGTCATTAGGCTGACAGTTTGCTGATAATCAAGAATAATTTATTAATTATAACACATTAAAATAAAGTTAAGATGTTTTCAAGTACTTAATATAAATTTGCATAATTTATTCTTATAAGTGAACTTGCCACCATTTATATGTAGTAAGTGTGAGAGCGATCAGTTCAGTAGTAACTTTAATCAGTGATTTCACTGAGGACTGTGTTGTAGGGAAAAGACCACATCCTGCGGAAGATGGTCTTACCTTTCCCAAGGAAAAGTTTTAGCTTTAATTATTACACAGCTGAATCTTTGCAAAATCTCTTCCACCTGAATATTGCTTTGTGACCCAGACAAATGCGTTCCAAAGTCCTTCAGACTTCTGATTAACCTCGAGGTACTCCAGGGACCTCATCTACAGAAAATGTATATGCTGAACTTTGTTTTTCCTAGGAACTATACTTAGGCATGTGGCCGTTTGCTTTTCATCTTTATTTTTAATTAATTTAGGACAAGTACTGGTCAAAGTTTTTGAATTGAAAAGCCATCATGTTTACATGATTTTTTTTTCTAAAAAGATTTCAATTAATTCCAAATTAAAAAAAAATCAGCAACAAAAATAATTTTCCTGAATCTTTTAAGGGACTTTCTGAACATTTGCTTTGCATTAAAAGTAAGAAACCCCATAAGCCTAAATGTAGTTGCTGTGAAAATGATTTTTAACTAATATTTCTGGAAAAAAAGATTAGTTCTCTACAGACAGTAGTTAGTTTCCATGTATTTCTTAATTACTACAGCCTGTTCCTCCTGGAATTCCATAGAAGGTTTGACATTTCTAAAATCTCTGACATCAGTTTCAGCTGTTCTTGTGAAATGTTTTGGTATTTCTATGTAAAATTAAGCTAATCCAAAGAAGTACCAAATACCTCTTGATTTTTTTCATCTAAACAGAGTAGGCGTTTTGTATCTGTAGACAGTAGGAGATGTAGAAAATTGTCACGTTGCTGTGTTTGAGGTAATTTCAATTGCCAAAATTACATTTTTAATGTTGTTGTTGTAGTTGATGTATCATGCTGATAAGATAGCAGAAACAGAATGAAATGCTGATATGGTCCAAAAGAAACAAAAAGCCAGTCATTGATACAGCTGGTGTTACCAACAGCTGTAAATTTAAGGCCACAGCAATATGATTCGGACTTCATGTTGATCTATGCAAAGTTATAGTACCCCAGAGAGCTATAGTTTGGTGATCTTGTAAATAAAATGTGAATACCGTATAAAGTAGCAAAAACCTTCTACACCAAAGTATTGTGCATACACTCAGTGAGCAGGTAACTATGGTCAATAGGCCTGTAGGATGACATGTTCAGCTAAAGGTGAGGGCATGAAGGGAGATGTGTGTTATGGTTTGACTCTGGCTAAATGCCAAGGACTCACACACACACAACCAACGTTTCTGAGAGAAGGTAAAAACAACCTCAACTTTTGTGATAAGGATTATAAGCAACTTTTTATTAACTATTTCACAAGCAAAACAGGCTCTAACTTAGAATATTAAGAATTCACTACTGCTAAAATCAGAGCGTAAGAGTTTAAGAGTGAGAAGTTTGATAGATGTTACAGACACCTTCTCCCCCCACCCCTCCCTCTAAGATCTTTCTACTTCCCTCAGTGGCCCAGGAAGACAGGAGTGTAGGCAGAGGTTATGGTCAGAGGANCCTTAAATATGTTGTCACAGAGGCGTTACCAGCTGACCTTGGCTAGCTTGGAGCTAACCAAGAAATTTCCAGCAGCTTCTTAAAGAAGCCTCTCTCATACCCACCCCCAGCTAATAAAAAACTCTGGCTACTTAAAGCCACAACAATGGGGATGTACGTCCTTCCTCCATTTTCACCTTTTGTTTTAGAATCTATTCTCATTTTGCCTCTTTAAGCAGACACAGCAAATATTCAAAGTCTTATATTACATTTTATTTTCCCTTCATGAGTGTCAGATCCACTACAGACTCTGCACTTCTCATGCCTTTAATATGATGCTGTTCCATGGCATAAAAATATAAAACTGTAGCATTTACGAAGGTCAGTTTATTCCAGACCATTAGCAGCACAGTTGAGAAAAGTCTTCTTAGCACCATCTCTTCCTTCTGATTTCCAAAGAATAGACTTGTTTTTCCCTTACCATATCAGCTCAGTGGAAAATTATCTATAATTCACTGAAATGACTGATAGTCTTTCAAAGACCAGCTCGTATAAAGGAAGGTGGAAGTATCCTTAGCCATCATTTGGGTTGGGTGTTTTAGTATGTGTGGAAATATACTGTGTATGGGGAGGAGGAAAGGGCATTGCTTTTAAATTTATTTTTAGTCTTACTGGAAGCTATTTGGCTGACAGCAGCAGAGATTTAAATTTTCTGTCAGCCACAGAAATAGTATAATATGAGAAGTGTAATTTTGTTATGCTGCCAAGTGTATACCTTCCACCTTGATCAGAAGGAAGAAGGCCAAAAAGCCAGCAATGACAAAGAAGTCATTGGCTTCCTGACTATCACCACTGCCCCCATAGTCCTGCAGTATTTGGCAAATAAAATAGCTGTGCCAGCTGCAAGGATGAAGAAAGCAGCTGGGAAGGACAGATTCATGTCACAGACCATATACCCAACCACCATCAGAGAGCAGCAAAGTTCGGTCACAGTTTGACCTCTATTTGAACCAGCGACTTACAAAGGCGAAAGGCTCTATGTGACATTATCAATTCCCAGAGTCATCCAATCTTCTCATGGAAATTAAATTTTATCTTCAATATGGCATTCCTGAGCACTACTTGAGAGGCTAGCAGAAATCAAGGCTGCATGCAAGCCTGTCTTTAAATTTATCTATCTCCTGGAACCTGAAGGAAGCCATTTATCACCAGGACTTAAAGAAAGAATTAGAATTTGATTTTTTTTCTCCAACTGTTTTATGTGTTTCAGTGTATGAAATATTTGATTGAAAAATAATTTAATGCTTTTATAATAACCATGTTTCTCAAGAAATGCGATTTTGTTATGTCAGGCTCCCTGCTGTGTTCTGTAAACCTTTAATTCATTACTGAGGAAAAGCTATCAATATTTTTTCATTATTACAGTATCCTTTTGCTCTGAAATTGTCACAGAAGGAGAAGCAGGCCAGATGCCATTTGCTTTCATTGGCATCCCACACATTCAAGTCTCTCATGAAATTCCCAGAGCAGCCCTTGCTCTTTGCCTGGTTTTGGTTCCTTCTAAACCAAAGTGTAAATTTTTTTCCCCAGAAAACATGCAAGAAAAAGGAGCTCTGAGAGGAAATCTTACAGTTAACCCTTCAAAAATGTGGTAGCAGTAACTGAGCTCTTTCCTTAAACTGTGGTAAGTGAAAATGTGCTGTAAGCCACTAGCCCCTGACTGATGAATAACACCACTGCTAGCAGTGCTTACCTTTCCGTCCAGGATGTCTCAAGGCCCTTTGACATGCAGCCTAGAGATGCCTGCATCTGCTCAAGTGCTGTAGTCCCCTTATGCTCTGAGCAACAGCAAGGAAGAGACTGTGAAATGCTTGTTCTTTCTTGTGTGGCCCCATCTCAAGGACTAGTGGAACATGACATCTTGGTTTGACTCTCTTGTTTCTTAATAACTTGAGTGCATTATTAAGGAAACAGCTAGAAGAAAAATTTTGATGTGGAAACATTTGACTTCATTTTTTTAATGCTCAACAGAAAAAAAAAGTCAATAAGAAATGCCCAGTTGTAGAGGAAACTACTCTACATCTTCAGTTTGGCTACATATATGTCTTGTGTTATATGAGGAAAGATGACTGATAACATAATTAATTTTTTTTTCTTATGGGTGAAGTTTAATCGATTATGTGTTACTGTTTTGTAAATTCCTCAGACTTAATAATTGAAAAGGCTGGCAAAAGCCTAAGCTTTCCTGACTGGGATATCCATTGCATTCCGAGCACAAAAATATGCTGTTCTATCTACAAATAAGGACAGCAATGTCACTGAGAAGCAATGGCCTTTACCTATTAAGCTGATTTACAGGTCATGTACAGAAAGAACTGTTTGCAAATTTTGCAATAGACAAAGAAACCAACATATTCAAGGCTATAACCTTCAATGTCTAGAGACTGGCATAATGTATGGACCTCAAAACCAGCTTAACAACATACAGCAGTACATTCAGAAATCCATTGGGATAAGCAGTGCAATGTAGCAGATGTTCAAGACAACAGAACCCTCAGTACTTCTGATTCTGCTGGTCTTGTGGGATGACCTACAGGTCCTCTAGGTTGCTTCCCTGCTGTTCTGTGTCCAAGAGCAGGGAGGTCCCTGGCTTCCCATATCACCAAGGTTTAAAGCCACATTGTGGTGGACATTACCAGAATAGGAGACAGTGTCAGTCTAGAACTGCAGTTACTTTGTGAAATTTTGAAGCTTTATTCCTCAATTTTGTGTAGCTGTATATTTATAAAGTAGAAATTAGATTCCATTCTGCAATAGTAGATGAGCAATTCAGTCTTGGTTTCCAGCTGCAAATATGAAAATATGCAGTAAGGAGATTTTTATTTGAATTATATAATAAGAAGTAAATGAATAAGCCAGGATCAACAGTATGTCTGTGAAAGCTTTAGTTCTAAAGGTCTTTTCTGGATACATTTTTTTTAACATTAATACCAGGGATGAAATCACAGACAGCTGTTCCATTTTTCCCTCTCTGGGACCAAACCAGTGAACAGTACACTTGTTAACTATAGTTTTGTCTGGCACAGAAAATGGGATGGTAGCCATCTCCTACAGTCAATGCTCAAGGGCACTGTGATTGTCACCCTCTTTATACATAGCAGCTGTATAGTAATCATCATTTCAGCAGCGATTGACCTTGCAAATATAAGGTCCTGGGGCAATGAAATGGTTTACAATGTAGCTGCTGGAATGGCATCCAGGGCGGAGATCAGCAGCAGTGTAGCAGTGTCTAGGACGGATAACAAAAGGGAGTATATTTGTTTCCCAGACATAAATAAGAAATGCATTATCAGCATAGTGTGAAGAACATTAAAAGAATGGACATGTCTCCAGGCTATTTTGGAAAAGGACTCACCCTCTTAACTCTACTTAATATTGCAAGGAAGGAAATTATTTTGGCTCACACCTGGTAAGTGTGCAAGGACAGCAGAAATAGGGTGTTTTATTAACATAAGTGCTCTGTTGATAAAAACACAAACATTGCTTGATTAAACTAGATCCTAATCTAATACAGTATCATGTTGTTGCAACAGGTCATAACTAAAGTTTCTGAGAAACTTAAGGGAAAATTAAATTATTCTGATAATTTGGGAAGCTGTCTCTGTGAGGTTTGTGGATTCTGCACATGTGGGAATCAGACCAAAACTCCAGTCAGATCACAAGCTGATCTGTGTTGGCTCTTTTTCTTGCTTTTGTTTTAAATTACTGTTCCTTAAGAGGCCCAGAAGATGAAGAACATCTGTTGGTTGTTGCTGCCACAGATACACAACAGAAATATCAACAGCAATCTTCTCTCTCCTGGAAGGTTTGGGCTTGCCAGGCAGAACTGCTGTGGCAATGTGATGTGTCCTTTCCCTTCAGCAGGCTTAAATACTGTGATCCCCCCACGTACCACTGCACAGCTGTCCTGAGAGACAGGGTGGCTCTTTGGCAAGTGGCCCAAATATCTGTATTACTTCCAGAGCTAATGAACACTGCTAGGTCCAGCAACTCTATCTTCCCCAGATTAATGATCTGGCAGCCAGAGCCATAACAGAGGCTAACTGGGTGATAAAAGGAGAAGACGATAAATTTTTGCAATTTTATTCACCTCAAAGACACAACCAAAATTGGCAACCTTGAGAGGAGGAGAAGACCTAGCACCCATCAATATTGACAGATTTCCTGGTAGCACCTGTGGTAGCCCTTCTGCCTTCCTCTCTCTGTCACTGATCCCATCACTCCTCCCAAGATGAAACCTTTGTTTCCCATGCTGTCATGTATAGGTCGAGATATCCTGAAAGAAAATGAGGGTTTCCTCTTTCCCAATTCCTAATTAATTTTTTGAAACTTTTAAGATATATATATCTTGGTGTCTTAACTGTAGGCTTGCTTAATGTTTTGGAAGTTTTTTTAATGATAGCTTTGATAATAACTATCAATGGGCAATAAATTTTATTGTCCAATAGTGTACTTCATTGAAAAATTATTCTACCTCTTTTAGTTTTCTGCCCTCTGAATTTAATAGCAAGCTCTTTACTTTTTCTATTCAGTAGAGACATATCTAGAAGCACTCATGCCATCTACTTGATGTCATGCATTATTTTGAAAGCCTTTGTCAACTCATCCTTGTCTTTTTTCCTAAAATAGATTGTCCCCAAATTTTCAATTTCTCTTCACCCAAATGTGGTTTCTGAATCCAGCCATTACCATCATTTATCTCTTAGCTCCTACTATTCTTAGGCTTTTTTAAAAAGGACAGCTGGAGATGAACACCTTGTTTTAGGTGACAGTGCACATTGTAATGGAATCATTATATTTTCAGACTGATTTTCCATTCTTCTTGGTTCTAAAATTTAGTTTGATTTCAATTTATTTTCTGTGTGCTGCAGCCCGTTGGCCAGCAGGTTTTCAATGAACTCTTAGACTTGTTGCAGCTTTAATTTAAAGCCTGGGAAGCTGTTTTAATAACTCAGTCTTCCGCTCAATGTGCATTATGCTGGTCAGCACCAAACAGGTGACAAGGTTCTACCTGCCAATTATTAGAGTTGTTGCAAGGATTCACAGATACCAAATAAGCTCCTGGTAAATGAGATGTCTTAGATTATCATCACTGAGTTGTAGGGTAGGTTTGAGATAAAAGGAATTAAGATACTTGGCAACAAATATTTCAAACACCTTCCATTTCTGCTGCACACCTGACTCTCCTAAAGGACAAGATCTGGTATGTATTTGGTTTTCTGTGGCCAGGTTTTTTAGCAGCAGGGCATGCTACAGGGGAGGCTTCTTTGAAAAGCTTCCCCCATATCTGGCAGAGCCAATGCCAGTCGGCTCCAGGCTGGACCCACTGCTGGCCAAGGCCAGGCTGATCAGGAGTTATAGTAACACCTCCGTGATAACATATTTAAGAGAGAAAAAAAACCCTTAAGTGGTAAATGGTCACCAGAGAAGAGTGAGAACATGTGAACAACAATGCAGACACCAAGGTCAGTGCAGAAGGAAGAGGAAGAAGTGCTCCAGACATCAGAGCTGAGGTTCCCCTGCAGCCCATGGTGAAGACCCTGGTGGAGCAGCTGTGCCCCTGCAGCCCATGGGGGACCACAGGGGTGCAGAGATCCACCTGCAGCCTATGGAGGAGCCCACACCAGAGCAGGTGGATGCTGGAAGGAGACCATGACCCTGGGGTAGGCCCATGTCTGGAGCAGGGTCCTGGCAGGGACCTGATGACCCATGGGGAGAGGAGCCCATGCTGGAGCAGGATTTCCTGGTAGGACTTGTGGCCTGTGGGGAATCCACGCTGGAGCAGCCTGTGCCTGAAGGACTGCACCCTGTGGAAAAGTGATACATGTGGCAGCAGTGTGTGAAGAATTGTTGCCCGTGGGATGGACTAACACTGGAGCAGTTCATGAAGGACTGTCTCCCATGGAAGGGACCCATGGGAAGCAGAGGAAGGACTCCTCTCTCTGAGCAGCAGCAGAAACAACTGATCACAACCCCCATTCATCATCTCCCTGCAGCGGTGGGGGGAAGGAGATAGAATTTGGAAGGAGGGGGCGTAGGGGGAAAGTGTCTTTAAGATTTATTTTGCTTCTCATTCTTAAGGTCTGATCCTGTTAGTAATAAATTCAATTAATATCCCCACTTGGAGTCTGTTTTGCCCGTGATGGTGATCAGTAAGGGATCTCTTATGGTCTTTATCTCAACTCATTAAACCCTTTGTTATATTTTTTCTGTCCTGTCTTTTTGCAGGGGGAAGTGAGAGAGTGGCTTTAGTAGGTCCCTGGCCTCCAGCCAGGGTCAAACCACTACAGCTGCATAAGTCCCTGTGGCTGAGTGGCAATAGTCACTTCAGTGAGATCTCTTCTTTGGAGTAGGAGCATAAGAATGTGAAAACTTGGAGACACACACTAGAGCTGAATGAGATTTATGCTGTCTTGAAGAAAAGCCATTCTGTCCCATGGACAATCATCTTTAGCCCTACCTTAACAGGCATTCTGTCACATGGCTCCCAGGTTGGGCGTATGTCATCAGTGACTAGATGTGAGACATCTGGTCTTGTGAGACACCACTAGATGTGAGAAAACTCAAGCGAAAACAGAGGTTGCACGTTATATATTGTATAACCCCCCAAAATATCTTCTCCATCACAGAAGCGTGCTTTCTTATTAAATATTGGTTACTCCAATGGCACATTGCAAGGGGAAAGCAAGTCTTTCTCAGATCACCTAGAAACTTTAATGTCATGAATCACACCAAGCTATAATGCAAGACTATTTATTTCAAACAATATCTGATATCTCATTTTAATCAGCTGCTATGAAAGCAATGATAATCCCTTCCAATTTAATGGAGTTTCTGAATTTGGCACCATGTATCTGCATTGCCACCTGACATTTTTTGCAAAAGCAAGATTGACAAAAAATGTGGAAAAGGAGCACTTTTTAACTCAGAATAGTTTTGACTCGGAATACTAATCTAGGTACCAATCTGTTTTAGCAAAGCACTACATTTTGAAGATTTAAAAAAGTGGTATTAAAACACATTGGGCCAGATTGATATCTAGTGAGATGAAAATTAAAGTAAAAAAATTAAGAATTATGTACAGTTGAAGGACATAAGTACATAGAAAAATAATTAGAGAAGTCAGTCATGGGGAGCCTATGGACGTTTTTGTTGCTACACTAATTTGGTATTTTATGTATCGTTAGTACTGCTGTTCAACTAACTCTCTTTTCTTGGTAATGTTCATGTCATAAAGCCGTGAAAGGGAATTCAAAATCCTGTGTTCATGCTGTGCATGTTATAAATATCAGCTATCATAATGTTTAACTTCAGCTGTATTTTTTGTACTTCAGCAATTATCAGGATCATGGTGGTGTATTTTTGATTGGCATGTGGACTTCCTCTGGATCAAGCATCTGTGTCTACATATGGGACCTATTGCAACCCCTGGAAATGAGGGCTGAGTGCTTGATTTGTATGGTAATCCAAATTGAGATTGATGTAAGGCACCCTAGGCAAGTTGCCTGCACAAGTGGGGAAGAAGGAATAGGGAGAGCAAGAGCAAACTCATCATAGCCACGTTTCTGTATTCCACCCTAGAGACAGGGAGCAGGTGAGTGCTTTACTTGCCCACCAACATACCGGCTGCATCAGAAACAGAAGATTTTAATCAGAAGTACATGTGGCTGCCTCCTCAGCCAAAAGGATGGGGAAACTGGATCACTTTTAAATAGAGTTTTAATCGAAAAACTGACAGTATTTGGCTGAGTGGAAGGAATTTCTCCCTTCAGCCCCTATCTCCTCATGTTTATACAAACTTTGCTATAAGCAGTCTACATTAAGGGCTAGACTTTGAGGTCCATTTTGCAGTTAAAATGTATTTCTTATTACACTTACACACAGCACCTAGCTGCAGCAACCTGCTAGGCAGCCTATGCAGCAGCATCAACATCTACCTCTCCATAAGTCATGACTCAGTTGTAAAATGTATCCAGTTTTGAAGGGCATTGCTTGACTTCATTATAACAGGGATGAGTAGCAGGGGGCAACTCATTATAAAATGCTGGGTCTAAAAAAGTGAATTTCCACTCTCAAAATTCTCTTGGATTCTGTGTAGTTATAAAGAAAACATGGCTTATGAAATGATCTCTTCAAATCATCTGTAGCCATTATAAACTCCTTTAAATGACTCTTACCAATATTTTAATCTCATCGAAAAGTAAGGAGAAATACAGGCCCAAAGTAATTCCCAGAGACTGGATGACATTTTTTAAAGAGAAACAGATTAAGGGGTCTCAAGCCACCAAAAGCACCACCAGAAAAAGGAAAAAAGCTGTGACTGTCTTTTCATGTAGAGGGAGGACATTAGCACAGTGTCCTCTCACATATGCCATCCTGTTCTGAAGTGAGGAGTACTGCAGCTAATTAGTGTCTCTGACATGCTAATTAGCATTTCTGGAAACATGAGAAATATATACTTTTCTTTTAATAATGAGTCTTTGAGACTCAAAACAGTTGAGTATCACAACAGGAAGCATTGCAGAGCAAATGGCAGTGTATATAGAATGATCAGGAAGAGGGGGAAAGACTGAAATTTTATAAAAGCAACAATGAACACTTCAAATACTGGGCATTGCACTTATGTTCTTAATAATGTAAATGAAGCATAATGAGCATCCCACCTTCTCTCTATCATTGCACAGCAGAAGGCAGAGGCAATTTATCTCTGTCACCCAGTTCTGCACTATGCCACTTCTCTGATTCTTTGCACCCGGACATGGGTGAACTGAAGGGCGGGTCACTCTAAGTTATATATGTCGGAGCGAGGTCGTCAAGTTCTGTTAACAAATGAATAGATTGGCCGATGGCTCTGAGATACCTGTAATCAAACCAGGAGCCATGGCCTTTTCGAGTGGTAACGAGGTGACTCTCACCTGTCACTCAAGACCCACGATGGACAAAACTTAATCCAACCAACCAAAGTTAACTGTTTTGTTGCTTAGTTACAGTTTTCCATATATGGAAGTGTTCTTAGATCTAGAGAGAGAATGAGAAGACAGAGAGAGAACCATGAGAGAACTATGAGAGAGAGCCATGATAAAGAACCCTGGACATTAACTATGTATATATGTGTGTGTGGCATGCAAGATATACAGATGTAAAAATTAATATTAATAAAAGTCTTTGGTTAAGTCTTTGAGACTAATAACAACTGAAGATATAAAAACCATAATGCCACATATATACGTCCATTGATTAAAGAAAAATCAAGAAATAGAAATATAAAATGGAGATGGTGCTTTCAGGAGGCAATAGTTTTTCATCCTAGCCTCCTGTGGAAAAGTTCCATACTTTCTGAGGTGGATCAACTGTTTTCATATGCCAATCAATTTTGCCTAACTGTGCTGCTGGTAGTGCATGTGAACTTTGGCCCTGGTTTCACTTCTTACCTAACACAATGTCATTCATGGAAATCCACTGAATTACTGATTAGAGGAGGGTTACTCCAATGCCAGGAGGGGTACAACATTATTTGTTTTGCTGTGTGACCATTGTTTCCTTCCTTTGAAAGTTTCTTTTGCTAAGCCAGCTGAAAATCCAGAACAATTGTATTCTATGCCTGTGTTTATTTAGGTTGCCAAGTTAGGAAACTTTTTACAGAAAGAAGCAGAATTTGTCACATCCGGATAGATGGCTTCATTCATGTAATTTCTGTGCAAGGTGTGAGGACCTTTCTGTGAAAGATGTGTGGACCCCATGCAGGCAGACCTGGTCTTCACTAACCTCTTTCAAAGAAAACAGGAAACTGTGGACAATTTGAAGACAGAGTTTTGTACAACTAGATATCCTGCTGTAATGAGTAGGAGGTGGAGCTGCTTCCTCTTTCTTCAGCCTTGAAAGGAGATTCTTATTGTTACTAGAACTGAGACTGAAGAACAATTTCTGGCTTATCATTCAAGAAAGAGAGATTTTACTTTCCCAAAATTTAATGATTTCCTTTTCTAGAAATATTGTAATAGGTTCTTACAGGTTTTCAGCAGATTTAGATTCCAGCTGGAACTTTATCCTATTCCTTTCTTAGTGGAGTTCACTTTCAAAGAGAAAAATGCTGCCCCCTGTGCCCATCTGCTTCTGGTAATTCTGGCATGCATTGGTGTAAGTCAGGGAGTATATTTTGGGCTGTAGGGCTCTCCTTGTTTTTCTCTTTGGCTTGTGCATTGATTCTTGTCATCTTGATTTCCTTGCTTTAAAAGCCTGCTCCTGGCAAGCAGGGAGAGGCAGCACTAGGCAGAGAAAGTCAGCAGCAGTCTGCTCTCTGGGCCAGAAGTGCGCAAGTTTCTTCTGGTTCTTTTGCCTGTTCCTTTCCTTGGAAAGCTTGTACAAGACTTAAAGACTTCAATCAAGTCTTTAAGTCCCTTTCATTTGAATGGCTTTACCCTGTGATTCTCTCAGGATTCTATCCACTGGGACATGAGCCATGTGTTTTGGAGCTGAGCTGCCGCGGTGCCCCCTCAGATGGCTGTACCCCGAAAAGCCCAGGCTGGCTCGCAGCCACCCAAAGGGGCTTTGGGCAGATTCAGGCACCAGGTGGCCAATTGGCCCTTCATAGAAGGGCTCAGGATGTCCAGCGACTCAGGGGCTTCCAGCTAGGCCTGCCTCATGCTCCACAAGGAACTTCTGCAGTGAGGGCAGTTCGCCAGTCTGTATCTGGGGTCCCTGGAGGAGGATCGGTGGACCAGCTGCTTGATGAAGAGGACAAAAGATGACCCTCGTGGATGGTGTAACAGGGAACCTTTATTAGAGGTCTATGCCTCTAGAAGAACCAACCCACAAGAGCCAAGATGGTTCTCAAACATGGGTTTAAGTAGGGGGCATAAACAGGGGGTGGAAATGGGGAAAGGACCAACCAGGGGAGGGAAGGAGTGGGGTTTAGGGGTGATTGGCATGAGAGGAAGCCTAAGGCCTTGTACTCAAACCAACCAGGGACCGAGTAACTTGGAGAGACAGGGAAGGTTCTGGAAGAAGGGGAGGGGTCAGGGTACATATTTGGGATGGGGGCAGAGGGACCCGAAGGTGGGGAGATTGTGGGGGAGGAAGACACTGGTGGAGGGAACTAAGTGGGATCAAGGGAAGGGGAAGACTGGGGCAGTCCATTTACGAGCAGGGCTAATAGGGGATAACTGGGGATAACAGAACTGTACATTAAATGAAATACAAATGGATATATAAACTTATAATATACACCGTCACACTGAGCTTCCCATCCTGGTGACCTGTCCAGCCCTAGCTGCTTCTGGTGTCTTCAGCAATCTGTCTTCAGTAAACAGGCAAACAGAATGAGATCACTTGCGGTGGGGTTTTAAATACCTGTCAAGAGAAGGAGATAGATGGGGATAAAGGAGGTACTTAAAACATCCACCTCTTCCAAAATACTTTCAAGGAAAGGAAATGCTATAGTCTAGAAAGAAAATCCAGGACTAATATTTAAGACGAAGACAGAAGGTCAAAAGGGTTGAAATGTAATGTGATTGTAGAAGACCCAGTGTCAACAGTGATCTGGGGCGCACTATAAATCATCTTCAAATGAATGTAATTGGCATGAAACAACAGCATGCCATGGCAAAGCCAGCAACTGCAGTTGAAAAATCCGTACTTGCTGAGAAGCAGAAAGCAGTGTCCAGAAATCTTCTATGATGACAGATTTTTGTCTGCTGGTAGGCTAAGGGATGAGATCCTCTACTTGTCAGTGTCCCCGGGCAAAGTCATTCAAGCAGTCTAAGGCCCCATTAAATATAACATCTGCTAAATCACTGCCTGGAAGTAAAGGAAAGTTCTTTTGGAAAGGATGCTAAAATGAATGATGCTGCTGGAGAAATATATGATGAATGCAACACAAAGGAAACAGTATATTACAGACAATGTCAGGAGACCTGTTGACACTCAAAGTGGAGACTTTGAGCTCCACAACTCATGTGTCATTAGGATTGGATAAGCCCTCATACCTATTTTTAAGAGCAGGTACTCTGTTCCCCTCCTTTTTTTTCTTTTTTTATGGGACCAGTCCTCTCAATGCACTGCAGTAGTGCAGTGCCCAGAAGCATTTTTCGTTGCAAGAGCAGGCTGATATCCCAGAGGTATACAACTTGAGGATGAATGGCCTTGCTCTGATCCTCAATAATACTGCAACCTTTTTCCTCCTTGGAGGGAATTGTAACAAAATGTCTCCCCTATATGGGAGGTTGTTTTTAAAGAATATGTAATATCTGAGGCTTACTTTCTTCTGCCAAATTGCAGTAAAATTGGGGAATGGGTGAAAATGTTATTGCAGCAAGGACAGATAACATGCACATAAACATAGACAATTAATATAATTACAGAAGCCTCATTTCATAAGCAAACCAAGCTAAAAAAGATTTAATTACTGTAACTTGGCCACGAAACACATGTAGCAAAAGCTGCTGAGGTTTTGATTTTCTGTCTTGAGATTTTTTTTAATAGTTGTCAGTATGATTTATATAGGGTCTGGAATAGCTGTATACTTTCCAGAACAGTGTTCAGCCTGGTGCTGAGATACAAGGAGTAACAAAAGTGCAGAACAGTGAGAAACATGCGAAGAAACTGAAATCTGAGCTATCCAAAAAATTCTCCTCCCAAAAATTTTCACAGATAAGATCTTGCACAATGAGTGTCACTATTTTATAATTGTGTTTTTGGTTTTGGGTTTGATTTTTTCTTTTTTTTTCCTTTCCTAACTCTAAGCATGCAAACAACATTTGTAAAAAGGGTTTTCCATGAGCTGTATATACAGATAATATTTTCTTTCAAAAACTGGGCACACATTTTACAAGAAGAAACAATTCTGACAGACCCTGGCAACTGCTTTGTGAACCTGGCACTGCCGCAGGAGAGACAGTTTTGCTGTCAATCAGCCAAGGGCCAGAAAGTTTGGGACAGAGCTGCTAGGCTTCAAGGAATGCAGCTTGGACCACCCTCGTAGGCATGACATTTTGAGTGATGACACCTGCCTAGTGCACTGGAAGGGCTTAGGGGAACTGTAGCCTCTGCAGGATTCAAAGCTTTTGGAGGCAGATTTTGTGTTGATAAACAATACTGCTGCTTCAAAGTTTTATCAGGAAATGAAGCAGCACAAAACTATACAGTTGATACATAGACTTACTTCAGATAGTAAGTACCTTGTTCTGAAACAAGGTACGGAAGAACTTGATACTTCTTGGTTAACTTACAGGCGATGCTATCCATGAACCTAAGAGGTAAGGAATAATGCAACCCAAAGAAAATTGAAACACATGAGAGAAGTACATGCTTTGGTAGTATATATATATTTCAAAGTATCAGCTACAAAGCTGATATGTTTGTTTTATCAACGAAAATTATCAGTGAGCTTTTAAACTCCTACCTCCACCAAAACTCCTCAATTTTAAACAATTAATGGATCATTTGAAGAGATTTAGATCACGATTAGTGTCTGGGTTCAGAAATTGCAAAATAAACTACCGAGAAACTCAGAATTTACCCTGTTGTGTACTGTAAGATACTTAGATTTACAGTCACTGTGGGGAGCTGGGCAGAACAGTAAGAGGGCTTGACTACTCAGAAGCTTTAACAAGAATGTTTTAGCTAAGCTTAAGTAAAGCTAACTATGTGCTTGAAGTAACATATTTGGAGAAGAGATTAAGGCACTGAGATGCACAGGTACATCACAGAAAGATCACTGTGATCGATACACATACCTCAAATAGTGAGAAAAGGACATGAAGAATATTTCGACTGATGTACACAGGAGTATCGGGTAATTTCCATTAGCAGTATTCTGAGAGCAAGTGAGATACAAATACTGAAGAGAGGGGGTGGAAATAACCAGAGAAGCAACAGCCCTGAGATGCTTGGAAAGTAAATGACAAACTAAGACAAATGTTTCCAGAGAAGAGGAAGGCCAAATTTAGTGAATGCAAAATGAATGTATTTACCAATGCATTATAACACTGTTGCTGATGTTTAAATGAAAACAGCATAGTGTTCTCACTAATTTAATTGAGTGTGACTCTAAATACGTCAGAATCAACAATGTGTGTTGTTAACCTGAAACTTCATTTTGTTAGATAGTTTCTGATGACGTCTTATGATTATCAAAGAGATTACACTTTAGCCATGACTTACAGAAACCACGCTGGGGCCCCCGGGGAGTTTTGACAAGGGGATGCCAACGGTGGAAATAAGTCTCATCACAATGAACTTAGTTTTGGGAACTCTGCCTTGTCCTCTATGTTCTCTCTTCTTCTTCTTCCTCTCAGAGTGAGTACCCTTTATTGATACCTCTCTGTGATTTACAGAACATCTCGTGCAAGAGCTTAGCTGTCTCAAAAACCTCTTATTCTCCTGCCAATTAGAGACAAGCCTCTTCCAAGTAATCTTTTGGCCCCCATGTTTTCAGCTTTTATTTACATTCTTTCACAGTGTTTCAAGGACTCTTTGGTCCTAAAATTAGAACATTCACAAAACATTCGCCCACGCTAAGACCATGAGGCTTCTTCTGGGGTCAAATCTCACTTTTCGTTTTCCTTAAATTTAAGGTTGAGACAGCTAGATTTAACAAGTGATAGCAGCAGTGACCTTTTCAAGAACTGTTTTTTTTTTTTTTTGTAAACATGAGACACAAAAAAATATGTTAGCCTTTGCAGAGTCTTGCATGCTTTACCAATAAGGCGCAGACAAGTTCTAGTGAGTTAAAACTGAAAACTAGCAAAATATTTTAAAAAAAACAAACTCTTTGTTGCTTTACTTTATAGAGATATAAAACCTTACATTTTTGTGAATTTTACTGTATGTAAATGACTAGAAAGGTGTGTAAATAATAATAAATCTACATAGAGTGATAATAAGCAAATATCACTCATTTCTTTGTAAAAAGACTGAAAAAATCTCTGACTAGAAGAAATTAGTCATAAATAACTGATTTTGATTTTCCAGTGTCAGCTCATGTTGTTATACTGTGGTGCAAAACAGAGATATTAGTCTTTCAACAAAAAAATGTTTACATTTTTTTTTTTATTTTTTCAACAGCAACAACCCTATTGCATAAATCATTTAAAAGCTAACCTTACCCAATTTCAGGCTTAATGAATTTTGCTATTTAGTTTTGAATTTATGCTGCAAATTTTTTTATTCTATGAAATGGCAGTACTCGAAAAAGGCCCTGTGTTTTCAGTTTGCAGTGTTCTGTTGGTTTACCTTTTACTATTCATTCCTGATGTATTCTGAGAAGACCTATAAAGGAGTCATAATAACCTTGTATGGAAGTCTTTAATTCATAACCTGGTTCCATGGATGCTATGTTGACAGAGTGCAGTACATTTCTGAAGCTTTTATAGAGCCACAGGCTTTGCTGATGTACCTCCTGTGAAGCCTATAATGGTTTTCAGGGCAATTCAGAAAAAAACATTTTCATGGGTCTGAATACTCAGACTATTCACAGTTCAGGCTAGTCACAGACCCTATGGACTGTGTAACCTGGATATCATATAGCTACAATGATTTTTGGAATTGGAATTGGATAGAAAATTTCTGTACATGGGACAGTGTGGATAGATTGTAGAGTGTTTCTAACCTAAGAAGTTGGGCACTGATAAATAGGGTAATGTCAACACTCCTGATGATGCTATTACTATTTCATTGCAACAGTCACCTTCAAGTTGTGAATACAAATTTTTCTATCTATACTTACTGTTGGTTTTTTTTTTGGTACAAGGATACAAAGTCTTCTTGTTTGTCTTTAGAAATACAGGCTATTATTTGGCACTTCTTTTTTATATGCTTGTTACAAAAATTAGGTTATTTACTTATATTTACATGTCAATAATAGTATACATCCAATCATAATATTGTATTATTTCTTTCCTAGTAGATATCCCTCTTTTAGCTGCACTTATACTTAACATACACACGCTGATTATTGAGTAGTGGTTGGAAGATAAGGATTAAGTATGTTTAGAATAATCTTTAAATTCTCTAAGACCCATGTAAGAAACACAAAATGAGTCCTTAGTGTCAAAAAAATCTTCTTGAAGTGTTCAAATAAAAAGATTAGATGATTACTTGTCAATGAAAGGAAGAAACCTGTAAGTAAATTGTGTTCTCTCTACTCCTCCCCATTTGTATGAACTAAAAAACTTCACAGGTATATTTTCTTTCATTTTCTGAGCTATTTATGGCCGTGTTGTTTACTTTACTAGAGCTCTGAGTCTCCACCAGAATCTCTTCTTGTTCCTTTTATGTTTTCAGATAAGACAAAACACATTTTCTCAGCACTTTGCCTGACAAGAAATACATGAAGTAAACAATGTTATCTTTCTCATCAGGATAGTCTTAAAGGAAATCTTAGTAGTCCTACATGGAGGATACCGTTAATTATTGCAATTAAATAGGTAAAGGCAGGATTATTTGATCTCTTAATATCCAATACAGTTGAAGATTTATCATCCAATACACATACAAATACTGTGTTAAAGAACTTTGATTGAATTTGCTTCATTTAACTTGCACAGCTATTCTGCCCCTAACTTTGAGGTGGCTTACATAGTCAGTAAGGAAAAAAAGTATTTTTAAAGTCCTCTAGAGAATGGTGTTCAGCTCCCACTGGGATTTTCAAAATCGGCTGGCCAGCGTCTTTTGATGGCACTGCTGTCCATCGTAGTCATAAGAAATTTAAGTACTTGCTTTGGAAGGGCCATGTCACTAAGCATCTTCAATAAAAATGTTGTTTAAATGAATGGAAGAGAAAGACTGTGTTCTGGCTACAGAGAATGTTGGCAGATCAAAGAGTTGCAGATTAGACAGATATTCCTTTAATAAAGTGAGGTTTATGTTCTACTTTGGCCATTTTATAGATTTGATTTCTAAACTGTTCAAAGCCAGCCCTACTAGGTTTGGTTTTAAATTCTGATGCTAAGAGATTTGACTTGCTCTGGTTTGTCCAAACATTTTTCATCTGCTCTTATTGCAATGATGTCATCTTCTTCTTTTTCATAATGCTTCTTTTTCATTAAAAGCCAACTTCTATACAGAAATTGTGAACAATTGGCATCACCCACATCTGCCCGAGATGCTACTTCACTATGCAGTCACTCAGACTTTGCATATCTCAGCAAAAGTTCTGGGAAGTACCTCAAGATTCACCCTCACC
>WEIV01011859.1:127414-147474 GCA_013390005.1 Calyptomena viridis | reverse complement strand
CAACTTCGATGCAAGCAGGAGAGAGGGACAGAGGGACTTTTATAACGCAATCCTTGGATATATTTCAGGTTTTTTTCTGGTGGTGAGATTTTAATTTTCCTTTTATCATTGGCTTAGTTGTTCTTGTATAGTATATGTGTCAATGAATCATTTTTTTTTCTTCTTCACTTCCCTTTGAGGAATTTCCTTTTTTTCTTTTTTTTGATTCAGTGGGGGAAGGTGAAGCTGAAATTTGTATCAAACTTTTACATGCTGCCTGTGATAAATCTGCAAATTAACACTTAGGGCCACAAGTTCTGCAGTGGGAGCTGATGCAACAGGATAAGTTTCTTTCCTTCACATCAGGAGGCAAATCAGGAGGTAGGATTAGGACTCAGATGGCATGGCAGACCCCTATGTTGTACTGATACTGCCTTGTGGGGAAGAGGTGGTTCTGCCACCATCACTTGGCATGGGGAAAGGCAACCACAGCAGAGCAAGGAGGCCATCTGATGCTTCTTCCCTCTTGAATTGCAGGGAAAGGATATCAGAGTCTCCACAGGTGAAGCAAATTTGAGAAGGCTCCTGATGCAAAATGCAAGGCTTTCCATTAGAGGGAGACATTATTAATTCAAAAATAGAATCACAGAATCATCTAGATTGGGAAAGACCTCTAAGAACATTGAATCCAAACAAATACCCAACTCTGCCAGGTCTGCCTCTAAACCATGTTCCTAAGTGCCACATCTACGTATCTTCACATCTTTTAAATATCTCCAGGGATGGTGTCTCAGCCATTTTCCTGGGCAGCCTATTCTAGTGTTTGAAAACCCTTTCCGTGAATAAATTTTTCCTAATATTTAATCTAAATACCCCCACCCCCCTTGCAACTTGAGGCTGTTTCCTCTGACTTACTCTTTGTTAATTGGAAGTAGAAATGTGATCAGGGGGCTCAGTCAAACAGGAGCTTGACTTCTTTTACTGTACCTCTGCATTGTACTGCATCCTCTGACATAATTTGCCAGCCAAAAGAAAGACAACCTTTAAGTCATCTCACAGACTAGCACAGCAGAATTGGCAGTGAAATCTGCTTGGCAGCCAGAGAACAGTGTTTATTACTCAGTCAGGTCCTTAATGGATTATTTCTTTATTTACATTGATGAGAAAAATATGAATGTGACATTTTGAATCAACACATAGTCATTCTATACAGAATGACTATACAGATTAAAATTCTATACAGATTAGAACTAAGGGACATGTGGGTATTTTTGTTGCTATGTTAGTGAGAGGGATAAATGAAGCCATGCACACCTTACAGCAGTGCCCCAGTGTCACAAAAACAGGGTGTCTTTGCCCAACCCTTCAAAAGGGTTCTCTACCCTTAATAATTTAATTCACTGTCAGAGCCCCTGGGAAATCGAAACCCTTGTAGTGCTCAACCAGTCTACAGGTGTCCTGTGCATAGGGCGACCTGCATCTATAGATTCATTGAATCGGAGGGTGTGATCAGCATTTCCTTTCGGGGGGTCTTGCACTAACAGAGGAGGACAACCCTCGAGTTTCCTTGAAGTGTTATTCTGCCGTCGGCAAACTGTTAGCAGCTCTGTAAGGATTTACTCTAAAACAGTTACAAAATAATACCTTTTATTAAGACAAATAGTGGCAAATGAGGGTTCGTAATAATCGAGGATAGGGTCTTTTCTGCAAAGACACATTTAAAACCTCATAAGACAAAGCATAAGCACAAGTTCTAAAGCAAAACAGTCTATTAAGACTACTATGAAGAAAAGCAAAAGTTAGTTTCTAAGGCAACCAGTTAATACACAAAGTTTACAGCATACCTCACCAAGTGTCCCAAAGTGAGAAGGTGGAAGAGAAAACAGCCCGTCAGCTGCTTCCAGCGGTTTGGTGGAAAGCTTCTCCCCAACATCTCTCAATGTCCAGCTTCTTTATATATTATTTCTTTAGGGGTTTTTTTTGAAGATTTGTGAGTTTTGGTGACTATGATCAGCATAGCTTAATTGGAATAATCTGACAATTGTTCATTGTTTCTTGAAGGATAGCTGGCACAGGTCTAAAGTCACCACATTTTCATCCTATGCCTGTGTTTACTGAAGTTTGGTTTAATGCCTCTGCATCCTTCATTCTTCAGTATGCCATGTACTTATCAGGATTTACGGAACTTTTGTGGGAGGACAGCGTGACCTGTGTTATCCAGGAAGGGCCAGCTAGATTTTCTTATTCTGTCTATTTTAACTTCCGTCTCTTATCACTGTTCCACATACCCAGCAAGGTGGAACCTTAAACAAGGTTAAGAAGACACTCATCAAGAAAGTAGCATCATGACCAGAGAAGTTGTTTTACAATGCAAATACAAAAATTTACCAGTATCCAATGGGAAAAAAACCTACTGATGAGACAGTTACATTAAATGTCTATTGTTGTTGTTAGGCTTTTAATTTGCCTTGTAATCTACATCTAATATATTAATTAGATGAATAAAAATTGATTTTATTATGCATTAGAGAACAATCTAATTTTAGCTAGCATGGGCATGCTGTTGTTTTCTGTATGGTTTCTTAGTATGGTTTGGACTGGCTGAAGATTTGTTGTGCTTCTATTGGAAAATACCATCCTCTGACAAAAAGGAAATTAAATATTGGCATGAAGATTAATTATAACCACTGAGTGCTAAACCGATAAAGCCTTTCAGACGCTGTTTCAGCTGTAGAGATCAGGTGATGCCTCATTAAATACCACAGACTTTAGAAGTAATATGGTAGCATAATCACTTTAAAATTCCCATGCTACTTAAAATTTTGCTTTTTTTGCACAGTATTAAGTTACTTTCAGATGTACAGTAGCACATCCCAAATTAAAACTTTCAAAACAATGTGTCCTTTTCAATTGCTCATATCTTATACCGAAAGACTCCCCTTTTTTTGCAATCTATTTGTTTGCACAGCTTCTTCAGACCCTGTGTAAAGCAGTATACTACTGTGTCTGGACCTAATATTGAAACTATCAGCTGTACCTCTGAAGAGATCTGCTTCTGATAGAACCAGCCATGCTTCTTCCATTGTTAAAAAACAATGATTGTGAACAATCACAGGCTTGCCAGTATTATGACTCTATTTTTGTGTGCTGTACAACTCGAGCTGAATTATACCACATAACTCACTGACAAAGCACTAGATCTGAAATTTAGGTGTTCTCAAAAAAAAAACCAAACCAGTGAACAGATACTGTTTTGCAGTACCTTTTTCAATGAAATGCAATATATTTATATACACATGTATATATATTAATTTCTAGATGGCTACCCTAAAGAGGAAATGATTTACAGATGGAGGAAAAACTCAGTGGAGGCTGCTGACCAGAAATCTTGGAGACTCTATCAGTTTGACTTTATGGGTCTCAGAAATACTTCAGAAATTGTGAAAACCTCTGCAGGTAAGAATGATACAAATGGTTCTGCTTTTTCTGGAAATCACATTATTTTAAAATATTTATTCAAATTTTTCTTTCATTTGAATGTAAATTGATTTCTATGTGTACCAATGTTCATATTAAAATGTGTGAAGTGCAGACTTCAAAAATACTTATTTGGTCTAGATTTTCGATAACTTCTTCTCCACTCTTCTAATAATTTCATGAACTGAGGAATAAATGCTAAGTAGATATGGCTGTTTGTTATATACTTGAAGTTACTATATGATTCTCATTCCTTATCTAAGCTTATTAGGTCATTCATTCGCATTGAATGCTTTTTCACCATAAATCAAAGAGAAAGATTTTATATACAATGGTAGGTTAGTAAAATTAGACACTTTCAATACTGGTTAATCATTCAGCCACAGGTTCAATATTTCTTTTAATATTCAAAGGCACTCTTTATTTCTCAGTTGAAAAATGTCTTTGCCAGCGACCCTGCCAACTGACTGTAATTAAAATCTAACCATGCTTATTTTATTTCTTCAGAAATCTTTCTGTTTCTCCTAATAACAGCAGTATAGAGAAAAGTTTAAATAGAATACTTTATTTCAACTGGATAAATTCTTATAAAATTCACACAGTATCTAAACTTTATATATGACTCTGCAGTAAGCTCTGTGATTACCATTTGGTAATTCTCACAGCAGCTGAGGGAACCTGCTGGAAGCAACCTTCTGCTTAACTGGTGATGAATTTTAGAAAAATCCAATATATTTATTTTTTTCAAAACGTAAGCAAAGCTAAGCTATTATTCTGGAAACACTGTGAATAATATTAATGAAAAAAAATATAAATCTGTGAAACTACTACTGTTGGGTCATGGCCCACTTACTAACATCAGCAATATATTCTCAGCAATGGATAGCAGTTTTTATAATGAAGGATCATTAAAGTGAATATTTTGTCCTGATGGTTTAGCAGAACAAAATGTTGCAAACAGCACACATGCAAAAGTTCTGTAGTGGATACAAAGCCTTGTAGTCTGTAAGTTTCTCAGGAATGCAAATTGCCCATAAATTACATCAGGTTTTGGTGGATAACAGCCAGGTACAAAATAAAAAATTATTAAAGTATCTATGTATGTGGTTGAACTCCAGTTAAACCAGCGGCTCACCCCCATGCAGTTGCTGCTCTCTCCCTTTCCCTGGTGGGATGAGGAAGAGAATTGGAAGAGTGAGAAAACTTGTAGGTTGAGATAATTAATAAGTTTAATAGGGAAACTAATAAGTTTAATAATAATTACACTAATAATTAAGCTAATAAGTTTAATAGGGAAAGCAAAAGCTGTACATTCAAGCAAAGCAAAACAAGGAATTAATTCCCTTCTTCCCAAGGGCAAGCTGGTGTTCAGTCATCTCCAGAAAAGCAGGGCACCATCATAGGCAATGGCGACCTGGGAAGACAAACACCATCACTAAGAGCATCCTCCTGCTTCTTCCTTCTTCCCCCAGCTTTATACATCAAGCATGATGCCATATGGTCTGGGATATCCCTTTGGCCAGTTGGGCTCAGCTGTCCCAGATATGTCCCTTCCCAACTCCTTGTGCACCTTCAGCCTCCTCACTGATGGGATGCGGTAATTAGCAGAAAAGGCCTTGAACCTGTGCAAGCCCTGCTCAGCAATTAAGAAAATATCTGTGTATTACTAGCAGTGTTTGCAGCACAAATCCAAAACAGAACCCCACGCTATCTTCATATATCTCTTTATATGAAGAAAAGGAATGCTACCCCAACCAAAATCAACACAAGGCCTTATTGGAAGGGATAGTAGGAGTAACAGAGAACGCCCATCTCCTTCTTCTTTGCTCACATCAGGAAGGATGCCGTCCTGAGCTTGTACTGAGAACTTGTACGCTAAGAAGAATTAAGAAGTCAGCCATATTAAGATATTGACAGTCTTGATAAACTGATCTATTAAACTCTTCATTTGCTGGGACAAAACCATATTTATAAAGGTCTTATTCAAGTAAGTGAGTGAATAATGTGGAGCAAGAAAAAGTCTGCTTCCTGTGCTCTTTTTAGCATATGCCCATTTCTTATTAAGATGAGTTAGCTGGAACAATACTTTTTGTATAATTGTTATTGCTTTTTCTGCTCACCTATGTTTCTGAGTGCAAAATCCAATAGCAGTGTTGAAATGATTTTATTGAAGCCACATGGTATTTCTATTCTCCTAAAGGCACCACAGTGGCAGAAAGATGTTTGCAAATTGGAGTTTGTTCAAATACTGAAAACAAACAAACAAACAAACAAAAAGCCTATTAGGAGATGGTGGAAGCTAACTTGGAAGAAACAATGTAGAATATACAGGTGAGATTGTCATCTGGTGTTATTAGGTTAGAAAAATGAGTTGTGCATTTTACCAGATATCTGAGAAGAGACTCATAGTCAAAACATACGTAAGAGATGAGGGAAATAAAGCCCTGAGTTTTCACATGGACCTGAGTTTGCTTAAAATAGACTGTATTTTTTTACACTATATTTTAAGGTACTGCCAAGGTACTGCAAGTAAATACTTACCAATATTTACTGTAAGGGCCAGGACTTGATTAAAAACAGATATATTGGAAAACCTCGAGTATGCCCCATGCTTTAAAGGAAGGAGTCCAAAAATGGAGGGAGAGGGATAGGACACAACCCACCTAGGACTGTGCATTATGTCTCAGACAAAATGTAAGGTAATTCTGTGACTACCTACTGTAAGTTTCTAACTGTATGTGAACAAGTAGAATAAAGGGGCATCTGTACTATCGTACATGCCTATTTATGGAAGTAAAGCCTTATCGAAAAAGTTTGAGAATTAGGGAGCTGCTGTCTCCTAAAGTTTGGATAATCTCTGATAAAGGGGGGTGGCAGCTGCTGCCTACAGGTGTCACATGTCCTTTGCAGCCATGCCACGGGGGGGGGACAGGTGATCAAAAAAGGATACAAGGATCTGTCACGAAAGATCCCTAGCACATTTACACTCAAGTTGCCTGAAGAGGGAGACTGCACTTGAGGCTGTCCCTAGGACACTATGGGTATAGGACTCCCCTTACATTTGTCTGGCTCCCCAGAGAGACCAGTTTCCACTGACTGGCCTCTTGTCTGTCTAGAGCTCCTCTGAGACTTATGGGAGCCTGTAAAGGCCCCAGAAGCCACCACTCTTTTGCAGACTCAATGCAGAAAGGAATTGTTCAGACTGCTGCACAGGGAGATCATTTCAACTAATGAGATGGAGATAGGAAAAGGGAGGCAGGCAGGATACCAAGAGCAGCTTTCTAACAAAGAGAGGTACTAAACATCATCTCTTCCTCCCAAGGGAAATTATGGAAACTACTGTTAGAGAGGGCATTTAAAAGCAGACTAGGCAAAGCATGAGAAAATGTACTGCAAGGAGCAGTCCTGAATTAACAGGAGATGGATTCAAAACCCTAACTTCATTTTTTTGCTTCTGACTTACACCTTTCTGCTCGTTTATGGCACTATTACTTCTCACTAAATTATATGTTCATCTATATAATGTGAGAGCTGTTGCAGTGCTACCTTCCTGTGTCCAGTTCAGGGATCTCTTTTTTGGCTTCTCTTCAGCCATGTTCTGGCTATAATGAAGGAGTCACACTGATCACATGGCAGCACACTGCTGTTCTTTGAGCATTTGCATTAAGTCCTCTCTTGGTAGCTGTTTTCATTACAGAATTACTAGATTTACTGCAGAGTTCTGCTATGCGATTTTTTTTCAGTCTTTCCAAACCTTTTTCAGACACTTAAATAACCTTTATGTTAATCTATGACAATTTCAGGGGTACATAAATGGGAAGCCAGCTGTCACTGAATGTACTTCTGAAATCTAAACAAGATGAGAAAGGTTGTTGTGTCTTGTGTTGAACCAGCACTGGCTTAAAGCATTGCCAGAGTGGCGTCCTTTACGCTTGCAAGAAGACTGCCTTTTTTTACAATGATCTGGCAGACAGGTAAAATCTTCTTTGCCATCTGGAAGGGATGTACAGTTTTTTTCCCTGAGGATTTTTTTTTTAATTTCACACTAAGATACAAACACAAATAAATACCTGCTGCATATGGTGATTACATGGAATAAACAGCAGAAATCACTGTGCTGGTGCTGTAGTCACGAAACTTTATCTTACACCCTAAGTAAGGCCTCACTGTCAGGTGATACCAAATTAATTCACAAGTATTGAAAAATTCTCTTGTTGCCATCTGGCAACATACTCAGATACTACAGCAAGACCACTTCTCTTACTGCAATGTCAAATAAGACTGACAAAGATCATTAAAGTAAGGGAATACTAAGTTCACAGGCATTGAGCTGTGGAAAAAAAGGACAAACTACATGTAAAGGAGAAAATTGTCAGATTTTAAAACTGCAGATCAGACAATGGAAAGATGATCAGGACAACAGGAGAGAGAGGGAGAATGTCATCCTTAAAAGCACTCTGTGTGTATTTGCAGTAAACTTCAGGTTTCAGAGTCCTAGACATTACAAATAAACTTGAGGGCGGAACAAAGACCAAAACAAACTCAAAAAGAAGGTCAACACACTCAGAGATTTGTCCAGAGGAAATAACACTCAAGTGCCTAGCTCTTCTACTAGGTGAGCAAAGAACAGCTCACTTAAGAAAGCATTTCTAAATGGTCACCTCTGCTTACTTTTTGTTGTTAAATATTCCCAGATCACTTAGCTGTAGGTGCAGACAACCCCCGAGAAGTGCCCACACAAGATGAGACAGACTGACCAGTGCCAGTCCAGGGCTAGTCAGCAGTCCAATCATCACCCCATAGGTCTATGTTGATGCAGCAGGACCACCACTCAGCCCACCAGACTGACAAGGCAAGTCCAGGATCAGCAGCAGGCAGCTGAGACCCTCAGCCTGAGGAAAGGTTGCAAGAGGAATGACAGAGAACTACATCTGCTGGTGCACTCTCGGTCTTGATGATGAATGGAGAAAAAATGCACAAGATGCCAATGTGCTGAATACGGTGGTGTCTGTGCATAATTGTTCTTAATGATCCGATTCAGTCACACCTTCTCATGTACCAGGTAACTCCTCTGAAGACATTTATTTAGTGAATATATATAAAATTTTGAGGGTTTAACTTAACATTAATATTTTTAATGTTCCACTGAGTCCTGATGACACACCAGAGACCTCTTGTCATCTGTGTGTTTTTCCCAGGACAAATGTGAATTTGGGGATTTGTTTTCCTCCAATGTTTAATTCACTGGGATCCAGCACACATTACCTCAGCTGACTGTGCTGCACAGACTGTCTTTAACCAGATGGCATCCTGAAGCAGGCAGGTGGAGAGTTGGAAAAATGCAATGCATTGTTTGAAAACAGTGTCTTACTTTCACTTACATGGTATTGCAGGAGCTTTGCCTCTTCATTGAGGCTATCGCATCATCTCAACTGCTTTAATGCTTAGGGTTTGAAATACAGCTCTCAGCAGGCATTTGCTCTGGGCTCCCATGATTTCAGACAGTGTCCGCTCCTGTTCCAAATACTGCTCCCACCTCCATTTATCCTGTCCTACCTGACTTCTAATGTAAGTCCAGAAGTGAAGAGGAAGGATGTGCCTTTTTTTTTTTCTTAACCTGGTACAGGTGGAGTGGCAGCTGAATTCCAGCATCATAAAACCTGCTTTGCCCTGGTGCTAGACAATATTCTTCTGTGTGTTCATTAATTGTGTGTGGAAAAGGTCTATCTAACACTCCTCAAAGAGGTCAAACATAAAATGCTTTTGTTGGAAGAATTCTCCATTACTTTGGCTCTTCAGCTCACACATACCTCCCCTGGCCTTTAGACACTTCCAGATACAGCTCACTCTCATGGTTCTTTGTTCTTTGTATCAGGTGGATGAAAGTATCCTTATAGCTTTCTTTGGGTTCTTGAAATCTGTGATCTGAATTTTAGACCTTCCAAGCCCACAAACTGTGCTTGCACTTGTTCCCGAAGTTCATTAAATCAGGTTTATGCTTTCAAAAACCTGTTTCTGTCATTTAGAAAGTAATTTTAAGAAGTTAGGAATGAAGCTAAAATCCTCTATTACTTAAATCCTGTGTTGAGTCTTGAGGCTGAGCATAAGTTTATTTTGATAGGTAGTAGACAGAACCATACAGGGACAGTTGATGCCTGACACCAGAATCTGCTGTCCCCATCACACCTTTTCTGCTTTCTCACCTTCCCTACCCAAACAAATGCATACAACTTCTCAGACTCCTTCTGCGTCTTCTGCTCTCATGGGCCCTCATTCCCAGCAGCTCCAGCATTGTCAAACTATCATGTACCAGGAATGTACCCTTCAAAGCCCTTCTTGTCCAGCTCTCCAGCTCCTGTGATGAAGATACCTCTGATGGCTAAAATTACACAAGGCAGATCAGCACTTGTAACCTAGTTTTCACTCCTCTTTTCTTTCTTATCTGAAGCTTTCTCCACATTTTTTTCTTAATGAAAACCATCAGATCTAGTATAAGAGCATAAAATCCCATTTAGGACTTTAAATACATTGAAAACACTACTTAGTATTTGAAAATAATGCCTAGTACTGACCTACAAAACTGATCCATAACATATATAATGAATTGACTCTCTTATTTTGCCTCCATTTTTCATATTTCATTGTGAAGTATCACTCCTATAACACCTAGAAATCCAGAAGGTTTATACTGTTTAAAATAACTTTGTGTGCAGCACCAAATACATAGCCTGGATTTGAATTGACTCTCTCATTCTTTGGCTTCTTTCAGAAGAACAGAATAACACTGTAGGTCCTTTGCCCCTGCAGTCATCTTTGGAATGAGGGAATAGTGTAGGACTATTTTTTTGACAGTAAATATCAATTCATGTGAAAACATAAAACTAGCCTGATTATAACAAGATTTAGCAATAATCTTTTTGCTGACAGAGTTTGTATCTTTGATACAGTATTTGGAATAAACCAAATCACATTTTAGCAGAGATACTCAACAGTATTGACTTTTAAAGGATATTCACATGTCAAATAGCAATCAATAAGAGTGAATATTTTGAAAAAGTCAGTTTTTCTAAGAAGAATTTCAATTTTTATTTTTAACAGCAATTCCTATAATAGAGTCTGATAACTTTGTCATTAATCACTTGGATTAGAAATGTAATAAATAAATAGACCATTACTACTAATACTTCTAATCTATTAAAGTGTTTTCCTATGTTAGTTACAAGTTGGACTGACACTCATGGGAATCAAAATTTCTATATTGCCCTGCAAATTGAGCACTTGCCCATCTTGTTACAAAAGTACTTCACAAAGCTCTTAGTAAGAGAGAGAGTGATTTATAACTTCATCAATAGCCTCCTGAAGTTAATAGAACATTTCCCTGCTTCTGGCCTAGGATCAGATCCTGAAATGTAGAAGCCCGACACTGTATATTTAATGTGAGTAAATCTTTAGTCACTAGAAACTAGAGAAAGCTTAGCTTAATGATATATGAGTCACCTAAGTATAACGTACTCAAAAACACCTTCCTTCTTCTGTTCACAAATGATACGAAACACAACTAGAATAAGAGGACTGGAGAGAATATTATTTCTCTCCATACCTTGTAAGTTCAGTAGAACTGCATATATAACTGGTTTCATTCTTATGTTTTGCCTTGCAGAGACTTAGTGTCTTTTGTATAGGTACTTACTGCTGTAAATGGTGAGAGATATAAGAAATTAAGTAATTTTACTTAGTATCAAAGGGAAAAGTAAGAAAAAAAATAGACACCTGCATTTTTTTTCTTAAGGGAAAATTTCAGTAGGAAGTGATTTTTCCCTAAAAAAATATCCAGTTGTCCTTGTTGAAAGTCCTCAAGTTGTCCTTTTTAAAGACTTTCATATTGTATGAAAAAAACCCACAGTCTTTTTTCCATTATGTTTTTCTTCAGCTGATGTTTATATTTGAGAGTTCTGTATTTTGGAAAATTTTGATGTGTCTGACTTTAAATAGTTCCTGAATTAACGTCCTGCTTCACAGATCCAGTGACAACATTGTATTTGTTGCTCCTCTTTGTACATGTAGTCCTGATCTCCTGCTCCCTTCTGCTGGAGCTACATCATTTTCCATTCTAGGAAAACTCACCAGGACAGGAGGACAAGGCTGAATCTGCTCTCCAGTAGCCATAACCCAGACCTTGGGATTTTGACCTAAGCCATCCTCTGAGCTTGAAAGAGTGATTGAATATTTAATAGGAATATGAAGAACTGGGTAAATCCCTTTCAGAATTTAACACAAGGGCTTGCCAAATCACTTACTTGAGAGGTAGGGACTTTAGTCTCACGTTGACTTTACCAGTTGATCACAAGGTAAAAAACAAAGGGCTGGAATTGCTTCCATGTTGGGTAGGAAAAAGATTTTGGTTCCTTGCTTCTAAAGAACAGTTGTGAATTCTTCATAGCAACAGAGGCCTTCCTATCAGTCACTTCTCCTTCTCTGCACCTTTTCCTGCCTAACTTAGATGACACTGTAGTAGGCTGGTAGCTTTCAGGGATTCATTCTGAGATTCCCAACTCCCTCACTTGCTGCAGAGAGCCATGGCAAAATTTGGCTTGTGAGGATAATTGTGTGGCCAGGCATTGCCAAATGAGAAGCTACACTGCCATGTATATGATGCCCAGGCCTTTAGAAGTAAAACCTTGGTCTGCTGGGCTATGTTTGTAAAGGCAGTAATGTGCAATCATGGTACTTAAAGCAGTAGGGAGAGAGGGAAGTATTTCCATAGAAAAGACACCATGACTGCAGTCAGAATAGTTTTACAAGTGTCTTTAATACACAAAGTACAAAACAAAATTGGATCAATAAATTATATTGACTTCTAATTAGATGCATAGTGTAGACAAAACCTTTTGACTCAAATTGAGAAACGCATCTTGAGATATTCTGACCTGCAATGCAGATTGATGATACAATTTCTGTTATTAATATCACCATAATGGGGGTGGAAAGACATATTACATAAGAACTGTGAGCCTGTTTGCATTTATTCAGCTGGGAACAATTTGCTATTCCAGCACCTCTGGATTTTATTCCAGCTTCTCTGTCATCACACCACTGTCTTGGTGATTTATGGTTGGTTCAATCTAAAGTTTTATATTAATGTAAACTGTGAAGGTTTGGCCTTTTCCCAGGGTCACTACAATGTTATCTAAAAGTCTTTCATAAGCAACAATTGTACTTAATTTAAAACTCACAGTATTACACAGGATGTTTTATATTTTATTCACTTCTGAATCTAAAATATTAATGAAAATTTCAAGATACAAAAAGAATGGGACAGGTATTCACATGCTGCAGAAAGTTTGTAAGTGTCCTTTTAGATTTTAATTTCCCATAACCTAAGGAAAAATGCAGCAGAGAGTAGTTACTTGCTAGTGTAAGTACAGAAAACCCTTTCCACAACATTATTTTGAGGAGTTTTAGGGCTTACTTTGCTTAGGAAGCCTCTCCTGCCTAGAAGAGGCACCTTTCAAAGAATCATTCAAATGTTTTTCTGACACTGCATTCCAGAGAAGCTCTCCCTGCTACGGGAACAAGATAAGCTCCTTGCAGACATGTTTGAAGGCCCCCACACAGCAAGGGGTGCTGGGGATGATAAAAGCCTCGAGGAGAACAGAGGTGTGTATTTTTCCCAAGGTCAAGTGTTTGTAACACTGTTAGGTTTAATATTCTTTTTTGTGTTCTCACTTTCAGAAATAAATTTTCCTAAATCATTCCACTCCTGGCATTCATGGGGATGCCTGAGTCATCTTTCCTTCACACTAGCAAGATCTCTCTAAATTTAGCTTGTACTCCTTCATATCAGGGTCATGTTTCCAGAATTCTTCCATGTAGTTGTGGAAGCTCTTTGCCTCTAGGTCCCTTTTCTGTGGCTAATATTCGTAACGTTTGTATCTTCTTCATGATAATAACAGGTCCTTTTCAGTCAACACCTTTTGCTTTGTAGTTACACTGGCAAGAATCAAAATCTCTTCTATGATTACTTGCCTGATGATGGATTTATCCACTACCTACTGAAGCCAATATGCATATTACCTTTATCTGCCAGAAAATGTGGCATATATGAGCTATGCTGTCAGATAACTAAGGAAATGGCACAGTACAAGATGAAGCGTTCAGAAAGCTTCTGAACCTTCCAGCAAATACAATTGATGTGGTGATATGAGACAACATGAGAGTATTCTGGAAATGTAAGTAAGCCTGATGTGACAAGGACTGCAACAGCATCCCACCAAAAACCAGAGGTGAATCCTTGGCACTTGCATGTAGCAGTTTAACTGTGGCAGAAATCTTGTCTGGCAGCAGTAATGATGCATTGCAGTGTTTACAAAATAATTATGACAGAACACACCAAAAAGACTATTGTTCATTACATCAGAGAGAGTTAATCATAGTCAGCTTGAGACAAACAAGGAGTGGACTTAAGGCATAAGGACACCTCCCTTCAGCACACCTTCCCCTCCCTACCCCCAAATAAAACAATGCATGCTGTTGTACCAAAGGAGAACAGTTTATTTTTAAGTGTAAAGTAGAGATTTTAATCTAAGAAGTACAAAACCACCACCCACATTCTAATTCAATTCAGTATCAAAGTTAGTTGCAAACCTCCTACAAGTAGGAGCAGTTAAAATGAAGAAAAAAATATCTTGAGCATTTTCTGCTCTTCATATCCACAGCTTCAGGCATGTCCTTTGCGTATTATAAACAGAGTGCCAAATTATTCCCTTAGCAATGTTGGTTCAAAATAGAAATTATCCTAAAATAATGAAGTAGGAGTATCACAGAAGAATTACAAAGCAGTTTGAAGAGAAAAAAAGAATATGCATCTAATACATTCTTCACTGGATGCAGGTTGCTATGAAACACGTGAAGATGTTAAAGGTGTATTGAAATTTCCTATGCATCTTGCTACTGTAGCTGGACATTTTTCAAAATAATGCAAATCTTTAGGCAAAGCTGAAGCAAAGCATGCAGATCATAGTTTTAACTTGTGTCTTGGTACACTTTGGTTTGAACTTTTCTCTGTCTAGTCAATTTTGTTTTATAAGGCTACATCTCAGAAAAAAACCACTAACTGTTAAATGTATGTCTATTAATATAAAACATTGATTAAAATGTCTGTTGTAGTAATACCAATTTACATTCCCTTATTCAAAACTCTCTATTTTATCCTTATTCTTCTATTCCTCCACTGAGAGGGAACATGTCTGTCTGTTTTTCTAAATGCTTCCTTCAAAAGGAGGAAGACTTGCCAAATATTGCCTTTCTTAACACAATAGAGGCAGAAGCACATCCAAAGGTGGAAAAAAAATCTTGTTGCAGCTTGCTCTTTTTTGAGTGAATAGAGGCAGTTATTTCTAAGGACACATTCTGAGTATTATTATGCCTGAAAAAAAGCAAGTCCTTGAACAGGTTTCCACAATGCCTGCAAGAATTCTCTCAGTGAAAGCTGAACTTCAGGTCAGCTCTGGCTTACACTCACAAGATTAACTCATATTTTTTTAACTCAAGCTGAATGTGTGTGCTCTCAGAATAGGCATCATCAAAAACCTGTAAGGAGCAATGTGGTGGGACCATCCCCTTTGCAATGAAGTACATCCTACTCACTCTCAATACTGGACTGAAAAAACCTCCCTCCATCACTGTCAGGAAGTACAAACAAGGGTGCAGAGCTGAGCGTTAGCATCCTGTAGCAGCAAATAAAGTAGTTGGAAAGACATTCTACACTGTCACAGGTGTAAAAAGCTTAGTTTTAGTCATGTCATCTGAGATAACAAAAAGCCCTTTAACTCAATGGTAACCTCAGAACTCCTTTAAGGCCAAATATGCTTAATCCTGTCATCTATAATTATTTGAAAATCAGATCCATGATGAGTTGTGCAGAGAACAGGATTACAGGATGCTAATAAATACCCTGTCATCTAGCATGAGCCAGCATGTGCCCAGGTGACCAAAAAGGCCAATGGCGTCCTGGTCTGTGGCCAGCAGGACTAGGGAAGTGACTCTCCCCCTGTATACTTAGGACCAGTTAGGCTGCACCTCAGTACCACAGTACTTAGGAGTCCTGTGTCCATTTCTGGGCCCCTCAGTTTAGGAAGGATCTTGAGGTTCTGGAGTGTGTCCAGAGAAGGGCAGTGAGGATGGTGAAGGGATTGGAGTACAAGTCCTATGAGGAGAGGCTGAGGGAGCTGGGATTGTTTAGCCTGGAGAAGAGGAAGCTCAGGGATGACCTTATCACTCTCTACAACTACCTGAAAGGAGTTTGTTGCCAGGTGGGGGTTGGTCTCTTCTCTGAGGCAACCAGCAGAAGAACAAGAGGGCACAGTCTTAAGCTGCACCAGGGGAGGTTTAGGTTAGACTTCAGGAAGAAGTTCTTTACAGATTGGGCATTGGAATGGGCTTCCCAGGGAGGTGGTGGAGTCACTGTCCCTGGAGGTATTTAAGAAGAGACTGGGTGTGACACTGAGTGCCATGGTTTAGTTGACAAGGTGGTGTTGGGTCAAAGGTTGGACTCAATGATCTCAGAGGTCTTTTCCAACTTTATTGATTCTGTGATTTAGGAATGGATGATTTCTTAATAATAAAAATACATAATACAAAGTTTTCCTATTGTCACAACCTTAATCTAAAACTGCACCTTAAATGGATCCAATTTATTTTTGCAAAACCTGACATTTTTATAGGAAAAAAATCCCTTCTTAGACCGGGGGAAATCCAGAGAAATTCAGGAATTATAGAAAACAATACTTTTTTGATTGCTTCTGGTTTTGGTAACTTCTGATTGTCTCTGATATTGAACTGCCAATATACACCTTTTTTACCCTATATTCAAAACCGTTTCTAAAATATGAACACTGCTGACATCCAGTCTCAGTTGTCCAGGGGAAAGAATTTACTGTTACAGTTTTATCTGAGATTTAGCCAATGATAACACCCTGAAGCAGTTTCAGTCCTACTAATAACATATTAAGCATTACATTATAACACAACCTGCAAATTTTTGTTTTTTGCGGTTCCCAAATTCATACATAAATGCCCATTTTCCTCCACCTCTTTCTGAAGTGTTTAACAAATTGACAAGTGAAAAATCTGGTTTCAAGTATCATGTCTGAAAAAAGTAAGTCCTTGAACAGTATTGCAACTTGTGGAAGTAATAATTTCTTGAAGAATATTGCAAACGTAACTTTGCATACTTAAGGACAAATTGATGAAAAAAAATATTTTGAAGACTTCAGCTCACCATTTTCTTGAGGTAATCTCTCTTTGACTGCAAGATTTTTTTACAACCATATAATTGGTATTTGGAAGTGTTTTGTTAGTTCTGATACTGACTCAGAAAAAAAATAGACAGAAAATTAAATTACTGTTTGCTTATTGTAAGATTCATGTTGATTCCATAGAGTAGATGTAAGATGCTATTATAATTTTCAGCTTTTCTTCAGAAAAAGGCAGTGAAAATGAAGCAAATTTAGCATTACATATTTCAGAATTGCCTTCATCTCATTTGAATTTATGTAAGTAAAGAAGGACATAGGTCATTCCAAAGTAGGGAAAACAATAATGTTGAAGGGTTTTTTTCATTGTATTCATGTTTTTGATTCACAGAGTTCATAAATCTTAGAGTACATTAAAACCCAGATTTATCATTTTTGTTGGTTTGGTTTTGCTTTGTTCTTAAAGTCCTTTGTTATTCTCCTATTCAGGAAGTCTGTCAGCCAGTTATAGCACAGATACTGCAGCTGTGGTCAATACATAATTTATTTTTTTTTAATAGTTTTATTGTTAAAGTATTTATTGAAGGTATTAAAAAAATACCAAACAAAAACCAACAAATCCATTTGGCAATACTCATTTTTAGAATGATACATTAACCAAATAGGGGATGAATTGTTCTTTAGTCCATCACATTTCTTAATTACAATCTTAAACTTTTTATCATGGGATAAGATTCAGAAAAATACAGTGTATGGCTCCTGGTATTGGATCAAAACCATCACAGATGCACTGTAACTGGAATCAATCAGTTATAATCTCACTATGACGGTTTAGATGTGGTAAAAAATCTCTGCTTTTACCAATTTTATGCCAATTCCACTCCAACATGTCAGAGCAAGCTTGCCTTTCCACACCTAGCCTTCAGGTCTCTTTGCTTGTTTCTTTTTTTCCTTCCCACTTCTTTGTTCCAGAGACCATTTTCTCTCAGCACTTTTGTCCTTCCATTCATGCCAATTTGAGGTTTTGCTTTTACTATCATTTGAACACATGCTGGAATAAGACCTTCTTTGGTATTTTACCACAGACCTCTTGCTTTGTTCTTGGCTATTGTGCTTTTTTTTTTTTTTCAGCACAGACCTTGCCATTCTTTCCTTGCTCAGAAGCATCACACCACCATCAAACAAGGGTCGTGCTGCACTAGAACCATGCACATTCTCCTGATTCTAACCACTACCCTTCAAACTGGACAAGGACACAGGCAGTGGGTTTGACAGGGCTCTAGAGTGTTCAATATTCCTCACTGGTAACACATGAGTATGGCTGTATTGCAAGTTTTCTGTACAAATAGTCACACATGGAGATCCAAGGAGCTGAAGCAATGCAGAAACAGGAAGGTCTCAAAGAAAGATCATTAGTGACCTATTATTGAAAGGTTACCAACATTACTGCTTGGAATGAGCAGTCCTATGAGGATGAGAAAATAGTTCTGGAATGGAACAGAGATAAATCTAGGATTCCATTTTATAAAAACAAAATTCTACTACTCCAGAGGGCAAGAGGGATTCACAGAGCATTAGCAGATATTTGCGAGAGCAGGAACAATTGGAGAGATTGGGCTAGTTCCCAGGAATCAGGTCCCCATAATGAGATCAACTCATTTCAGTATTTCTGGAACAGCAGGGTCAACAGAGTTTCCTCTCCTTTATGTCAATCATCCATATAGTAGTGCCAACCAAGAACCTCAGGAATAACAGGTGTCACCTTTTGAATCACATAGGCCATCTTTTTGGATCATGTAGGTGGCTGTTGTCTTTCCAGATACAGTCTGCTTGCACTCTTCAGTCAGCAGTGTGATGGTAGTTGAGCATTAGCAGTTTCAAACTAAGCAGTGCAGATCTCCTTCCATACTCAGTAGTATGAAAAGTTATCTTGACTATCTGCTACAACAAATAAGAGTTAAGGTCAGCATGGATCTTCATGAACCTTGCCTTTTCTTGCCTGAGTTTCCTTCTGCTCTGATGGTTGTTCTTCCTACATACTGCAGCATAGCACTTCACTTCCTTTCCTATTATACTGACTCTCACCTCCATCAAATTCCTTGCCCTGTGCAACATCCATGATGGACCGAACCATCATGCACTCACTTTCTTGGGTCATATATGGGCCATACAGAATCTGGAAACATTTTTATCAACACTTCAATTACAAGCATGAATGACATTGCTTATAGTTGCATGACATGTACATGCAATGCAAGAAATAAAGGGTGTTACTCCTGCAGTGGCAGCTTCACCTGGTAGTGGAATGGCATAAGACAGTCTATAAGACTGTTTCTGTTTTGAAGTCACAGCCTCAAGGCTGTCTCTCTTCTGCTTTTCTCCCTCTACCTTTGGTTGATTCCACAGTGTAGAAAGATGTTATTGTAATGATACCAAAACACAGCACACGGAATGTCTTAGACCTGTTTTTAATTCGCGGTAATTTTTTATGTTAAGAAGAACAGGTTGGTGGCTTTTGCCTAGATAAAATGCAAAATTACAGGATTGTGTTAACTCTAAAAGGATTTATGGGCATGGACAAAAAAATTCCATCAGCCTTATTCCCTCTACCTTAGAGAAAGTTTCTGCTGTATAAGGAAAAGACAGACAAAAGCAGAACAAAGTAAATTTTGCACAGGATGATGAAATGTTCAACAAAGTGAGAAGCAAAGGTGAAATGAATTGCCTGTAAATTCGAGTATTCAACAAAGCTGGAAACTGACTCTAGTGTGATCCCTATTTTTGTACCAGGTTTCTCCTGAAAGCAGTTAGAAGACATCCTAAGTGAGGAATTTCAAGGTGCCATTATGCATCATGAAAGGCTTTCTCTTTTTCTTATTTACCTTACCTGTCCCTAGTCGTCCTCTGTGGGGGGACTGTGGTCATGGGTTTATTGCTGCATCAGAACTACTCACAGTTTGACAATAGGTAAAAATAGCAATATTTCAATTTTAATTCGCTTTCCTCAGTGTACTTTGTTTTTCTCCTTGCCTTCCTTGTTCCCCACCACTTAATATTATGAGGCCACCAATTAACAACACTGGGTATTTAAATCACTTTCTTTCAAACCAGGAAAATCAAACTGAACTTTTAAAGGTTTGCTTTCTTCCTCTTTATTTATTTTTCTTTTGGTTGGATGTTTGTTTTCTGTTTGGTTTTTGTTTGTTTGTTTGTTTTTCCTGTCTTCTGACACTAGTAGCTTTTCATTCTGTAAGTTCAATTCTGCAAAGTGCTTGTCATGGTTTGACTCTGGCTAAAAGCCGAGAGCGCACACATAGATCTAAAATTTCTCAGAGAAGGGAAAAAAAAAAC
>WEIV01011859.1:113272-127340 GCA_013390005.1 Calyptomena viridis | reverse complement strand
CACCAGGCCCCTCTGCTCCAAACACAGGATCACAGCCTCTCTTTTCCGGCATGTCTCTGTTCCAGCACGGAAAAATCTCCCAGTCTTTCCATGGGTTCACAGGCTGAAGAATCTTCGCCCCTCACAGATTGCTGGGGCCCTATTCCAGTGTTTAAGGCATCTTCTCTTTCTCCTCTCTCTGACCTTGGTGCTAATCAAGCTCCGCACCCTCCTGTCTCTTAAGCGGCCATGATGTTCTGCGCAGACTTTTTTTTCCTCTACTCCTTCTTAAATATGTTATCACAGAGGCGTTGTTGCCTGACCTTGGCTAGCTTAGAGCAGAGAAAAACTCTAGCAGCTTCTTAAAGAAGCCTCTCTCCTAGCCCCCCCCCAACTAATAAAAAACTCTGGCTACTTAAAACCACAACACTGCTTAAGAGGTAGATTGTCTTCTGTGTTCATGCTTCTTGTAGGGACCTTCATGGCATGCCATCTATAGGTTAGATATATGTTATAGGAAGACCACTAGAATCAGGAAACCAAGAAGAAATAGAGATGTTCCATCTTCCTTTGAATCTACTGTGGTAACTTACATCAGTTTAAGGGAGATGTAAAAATAACAGCTAATTTGTGTGTAATATTTAAAATTATTTAACCGAATTTTACATGACTTCATAAAAAGGCAAGAGAATATTCTAGTTATGTAGGATTTAAAAGTGATGACTTCCTATTATAGATGTGTTTATGCAATTTTTTTACTGCAAAGACAGAACACGAAATCCGAATGAAGAAACAGGGAGAGGAAGAACTTACTTGTTCAGCTGCAGTATAAAAACTTTGAAATTTGTATTTAGTGGTAGCTAAATATGCTTAAAGAAAAGGGGAAAAAAAGTCAGAAGAACTTATTTATCACTGTGTCTGTGGAATTAAACATATACTGTTTTTATTTATGATCAAACACAGTTTTCTCCCTCTGCAATTCCATGTAAATGCAGCCTCAAGCATTAGCATTAAAGAATTTCTGATGATTTTCAGCACTAGTAATAAAAAGCAGCAGCTTTGTTAATCAAACATGTTCAGCCACCCAAACATCATTAAAACTTGATATAATCTTATAATCCAAATCCTTAAATACCTGGAAATACTTTCATGAGATACTGATTTAACAATAAGTTAAAGAGTGGAAGTGTCAAGAAAATATCTAGCCCTCTACTCCTTTTTTCTTTTACTATGTGATCCAACAATTTAAATCATAAACAGGTCTGCGCTGACATTTAAAAGACTATGGTCCAGTCTCTTTCCCATCTCTTTAAGTAGCTAAATTCTAAGCAGTTTTGTTCAGTTAAGAACTGTGTTTAGTGCTTCATTGCTTCTTGTTCAAAGTGGATGACCAATGGAGAAAATTATGTTTCCGAAAGATTTCAGTCCATAAGTAAAACAAGAAAGATTTGAAATAACAACAAATTGTGAAAATAGATTTACATTGAAATAAATAATTTTGAGGAAGAGAGTTAAGTTTAAAGTGTTCTTGTTCCACCTGTGTGAGACCACCATGTGAGTTAAGGCATGCAAGGAAGAGCTTGCACTTTCGAGTTAGTAAATCCTTAGCAAGGACTTTCCAGGGAAATGACCTTGTCTCATTTCATGTTTGAAGAGTTTGTGGGCCCAGTCCAGCCTTCCTCTGGTCAGGAGATCACACTGGAGGAGAAATAGAAAAATGTCCTGTAGGTCCAGGAGGAAAGAAGTTCTGTCTTCCAGGTCATCTTTTTCTCCAAATTTAACTAATGTAAAACCATGTCTCATCTGGTGGTTTCACCTTGTTATTGTTCACAGTTTGTTTGAAAAAAATCATCAAATAATCTTAAAAGTTTCAAAGAGGAGAGAGAGCTGGGAAAGTGATGAGAAACTGGAAGCTCAGATCAGGGGCCTGGGACTGGTTGGGCAAGGACATTAATATCCAGGGAGAGGCAAACAGCTCATGAGACAAGGAAAGTGAAAAACAGAGGAATTTGGGGAAGGCAGGAGAAGAAAACTTCTATCATACGAAATGGAGCTATGCAGTGTAGGAAAGACTGGGACACAGGTGAGAAATGAGATGACAGGGATGAGTGAGCTCAGAACGGGATGAGAAGCTGGTGGACTGGTGCTGGAACCATTGCACAAAATAGCTAGAAAGTTGAAGCTGTGAATGAGGAAAGGCTTCACACAGAGGTAGAGTATACTAAGCTTGGTGAAAAGACTACATTATTGTTCAGAGCCTGGAAGGGAGTCCAAGACTCGGATCTCACCAATACTCTACTGTCAACAAAGTGTTTATGAACACGTGGCAAAATGTCTGTTTTGTCTGTTTCTGGAATTAGGTGCTAAATGATCACAGATAGTATCAGTCACTGAGCTCAAGTATCAGTAAGGTATACAAGTACAGTAAGGAAAGAAGATGTTCAGGGGAACCTTTTGTTAAAATAGGAAGTGGATAGATTCAATAGAGGCTATTCAATTAGGCAAAACATTGGATGTAAGGCAAGAAATGAAATGAACAAAAAAACAAACTCCTAAATGCAAAATTCACAAAGCTTTCACCATTCTGGCTTTTGTCATTCATTGTTATCTGCAAGGAATTGCTGAAAATACAATATTCCCTGTTGGCAGGGCATCAAGCTTTGTGAGACTCGATAGGTTCCTGCAGGGAAAATCAAGATAATCTGCATTAACAACATACTTCTCTGTACTGAAAGACCCTTGCAGAACACAGGGAACAAAAAAGAAGATTTCAGCTCTTAACACTGTAGTCTGCTAGTTTTGACATGAACCTGTTTAAAGAATTACCCTTTGCAATCACAGAGAAAGAACCTGATAAGAGAATGGCACTTCTCTTCAAGAAAAGTCTTTCGAGGGGAAAGACATACAGCTGACAACTGAAAAGAGATAATGTCAAATTTAGTTTTAGATTTAGAGTTAGATTTATAGCTGTTCTTGTTTGTAGCTACCCAAGTCTTTTATTACATTAGAAATATCACAAGTAGATTAGAAAGTAGGTAGATTATCAGATCCAGATCCTGGACTGTCTGTAATATATAATCATCATCATCATCATCATCCTGAATGTCTTGGCTTCCATCCTTTTTTTTTTTTCCTAAAAATCTGAATTATTATGGAGTTACATAGAAATCCATTCAAAGATGCAGTAGACATATAATCATGAAGTAAGAATATCAGTTACTGATGAAGTTCATCACTTCAAGGTTTAGAGGGTGGGAGGGCAAGGAACAATATATATATCAAGTTTAACCAAACTTTGCAATAATCTTACAATCTTGAGCTGCTAACATCATATATTGCTTCAGTCCTAATAGTTATCTTTTAAGTTTCATATCTATAAAACTGTATCAGAAATGTTTTTATAATATTATCTACAGCATTAAATCATCCAGGACTTGACTAAAACCATTTAAAACTAGTAATTCATGGGTAGTATCATAAAAGATATCACAAGAATAGGAATATATTTATGAGTGCTCATGGCAATTAATTATGTTTACCATTTCTGAGGGAGATACATATGTTGCCTTGCAAGAGTATAGATCGCTCTGACTGGTATTTGAATGACAGCTTTATTCATTGGTCCCACTGACTTCATCAAAAAGCTGAGTTTAACAATTGTTTTAAAGAACAAATTGCATTTTCTAACATTAAATTCAATGTACAGAAAACTTTTGAAGTGATAATTTCCAAAGCAATTCATAAGTTAAGAGAGAATATGATAGAGGTAAAGAACCCTGTATGGTAGGTTGAGATGGAGCAAAAATGCATCTTTCTCTTTGCTTGAAGGAGGAAAATAATAAGGAAATAATGAAACAAAATGAAAACTGCCTGAGGATAGGTAGCTTCAACTTAAATAAACTAGGTAAAAGAAAGTTGACTCAAGGAGAAAATCAAGGGGGAAGTGGTTAGATGTTTCATAATTGCATTGTTTTCAGAAGGGATTTGGTTTCATTTGTTTTTCTTTATTGTGGTTATTTAAATGTGCTCTTTCTAAAATAGCCAAAGCAGTTAGTTTCTGTCAAACTTGACAAAAATAACAGTTTAAATTAAACCAGGCTACAAATTTGACTAAGAAATCTTTAACAGGGGAATAAATTTATTCTATTTTTCAGGGTAATCTTTCTGGAATTTCTCCAAGTACAAAGCTCTGAGCCTGTAGTATTGTTGGACAAAATTCAATTCTTTCACAGATGGTCCATGCATCCCTAAAATCTCTGGTAAATGCTGACCAAATGCAGCTACACATAAAAAAATAATAAAAACTCAGGGCAGTGCTCCTAGGTGATCTGTCATTTTCAATTTGATATGTATCAATATTATTGTCCTTGTCCTAAAAATACCCTTAAATATTAGTGGAAAAGCAATCTAATTGCATCATAAGTGTTCTTTCAGGCTCTTCCAAGCACTTCGGTTTTAACAGTCTCTCCTATTCATTTTCTGACAGTTTAAGGTGGTTACACTTGCCATTATCAACTCGTTAACATTTTATATATGTACAAAGACCCAAAGTTTACCTTAACTGATCAGCAATGCCATAGAAACCTAATTCCAGGGGCTAAACCACATAGGGGCTTAGCACAATAGCTTTTTACCCAAGCAGGGCACTTGTGTGTTTATTCCTATTGCAAATCTACTGCACAGCCTGTGAATTGGAGACAATGTCCAGAAAGGGTCCAGTCTGTCTGGTGATTTCTAAAATAGTATTCTTATTGGGGAGATACATGAAAAACTTATTTATGCTTCTTTCTCAAAGTAGACTGTTGCTCAGGTAGCTCTTAGGCAAAGTAGGTCTTAAATGTGATGGCTGTTGTGTACGTCAGATTGACAAGGTGTGTATGCTACTTAAATGGGACCCTAACCATTAATTTCCTGAGTTTCCTTCTCATAGGTCTGAATCATGTCTCCCAAAGCTAGTTATTTCTAACCTCCCACCATTTTTGCATGTGGTATTTTCTCCCAGTGTTGCAGTCAGATTCATCTGTGGAAGCAAAGTTCAGGACAGAGACTGCTGGCTCTGAAAAAAAATATATATCAGAGGCTTAAATTAAGACTGCCAATGAAATTTTTTCGCTGCCTCTCAGTTACCACATTAAACACTTCACTTTTTGCAGTCCTAAGCCCTTCAGAAATTGAAACATTCCTACACTTTCTTCTTCAGAAAACTTAATTTGAGTGAAATTTGGAGTGTAAGTCCCATGCTCTTCATTAGTTGATCAGTAATGACAGATTCTGTTTACATATTTAAAACTAATGTTTGTAGGAGAAAACTCTTAAAAGTGTCTGTTGGTCAATCTGTGGAGTGCACAGAATCATGTTGCAGGTGTACAGTAGCATTGGTGCCTAAGTGATCCCAGTAAGACTGAAAATCCACCAATATTAACCAGGCATTCCTATAGCTGCAATGTGGGCTGGTGCCAGAGCATGCTGTGCTTAAAGGCTCTCTTATGCTCATCCAATTACCTAGTAAATACATGGAATAAGTGACTTAGAAACCTGTACCTTATTGATTTACAAAACAGTGAAGTGCTTTTGAAAGTGCTACCACTAATATTTAAGTTGTCATCAGCAGAAGATATCTGCGAGACTCGAGTTTACATCCTGTTGTTTAATGTGGGCAGTGTTAATCCCAGGCATGCAAGTCACAGAAAGGAAAGAAAGCTGTTCATGTTGAAAACAAGCAGTACAACCAGAGGTATGCAGCAATCATGAACTGCCAGCTTCCAGCCTTTCCACAGCCATTCCACCAGTGTAGCTCTTCAAATTTTTAACTCAGTCTTTTCATGTGGATGAAGCAGACTTGTCCTTTTCAATTAAACCTGCATGAAAATGTAATCTTTTACAGACTCTCTGAGGCGAACAGCTCTGGTGCAGCCATATTCTGCAGCGGAGCAGCAGATCTCGGTACACAGGAGAGATTTCCTGAGCCAGGGGAACCCTAGAGGGTTTCTGAGACAGCCCAGGAGCTGACAACTCATGGAAGAGTGGATGATGAGATGCAGGCAGGAGAGATAGTGATGCCCTCCACTCCTACAAGAATCTGCATCATCTATCCCAGTGGTGACTGATGCCTCACCCAGACAGAGATGCTGACGGGAAAGACAACAGTGAGAAAGACCTCAGAATGTGACAAGTGCCTGTACCATTCTCCTGCAAGGACAGGCAGCAGACCTGTATAACATCAGGAAGGTTGAGAAGCAATTAGATAGCTGGTTCCAAGCATAGTCCGCAGTGGACACAGACAAGGAGCCAAAAAGTCCTCTACCAGCACAAAGAGAAAGGAGGGGGCCAATGATGCAGAAGAATAAATGCTTGCAAGGCCAAGGACCTGCAAGCAAGTGGAGACTTCCCCCAAAGCATGAGGTGCGCTGACAGAACCATTTCATTGCTCTGCTGATTGAAGAAGACTTGAGGAGGAGGAAGGAAGAGGAAGGGAGAAAGAGGAAGAGGGAGGAAGAGTCCTGGGAGGGGCTGATGAGAGGAATAGAGCACTTCTCCTATTAAGATAGGCTGAGAGATTTGAGGTTATTCAGCCTGAAGAAGAGAAGCCTCCAAGGAGACCATATAATACCTTCCAGAACCTAGCTACAAGATAGTTGGAGAGAAACTTTTTGCAAGGGCATGAAGTGATAGGACAAGTGGGAGTGGCTTTAAGCTGAAAGAGGGCAGATTTAGGTTAGATATTAGGAAGAAATTCTTTACTGTGATGATAGTGAGGTACTGGANGGAGACTTCCCCCAAAGCATGAGGTGCGCTGACAGAACCATTTCATTGCTCTGCTGATTGAAGAAGACTTGAGGAGGAGGAAGGAAGAGGAAGGGAGAAAGAGGAAGAGGGAGGAAGAGTCCTGGGAGGGGCTGATGAGAGGACTAGAGCACTTCTCCTATTAANTTCTAATCCAAACCATTCTGTGATTCTACGATTTGGGGAAAAAAAATAAAAATCTTTAAATCATACACTCTGTTCATTGCTTCTGTTTTCTGACTGGAGTGTTAGCCATCTCAGCAGCACAGACATTAAATAGCTAAAAAAACCCAATCCCATATTTAGCCTAAATTGTTCTCCTCTCATAAACAGATGGTTGAAGTTGCTGAGTTTTCAAAGACTTTATAGTGTTACAGTCAGTTAGAATTTATCTCATGTTCTCTTTTAATTTGCACTTATCTGACACACAGTCCTCTTCAACCAGGCCCATGTGAATAAGCATTTAGTGGTGATTCATCCACTGAAGTATAGCAGGCCATTCCACATCCCCACAAGATTCATACATTTTTAGGTAATTTCATGAGGATCTGTAGCTGAGGAAAACTGGTACCTATGAAGTAAGAATCAAAGACCTTACCATATACTCTTCAAAAAGTTAACATAGTTGATAAACAAATCCATAGTTGGGCTTCTTCACTACACAGAATGCCTTTTGTTTGCCAAAAACTAACTAACTTCTGACATCAATGGATATTGATCCTGCACTATAGTAGTTCTATTCTGCAATTAACTATACATAGTGAATGAAACATCACCTTTGCGTCACTAAACCATTTATCTTGCTCATCCCTTTCTTAAGAATTTTTCAGGAGTCCTTTCTCCTCTCCGCAGTTTTTTGTGGTCACTCTCCCAGATCATGAAGAGATGATGTAGAAAAAAGTGGGCTCTTGCTCAAGAGTGAAGAGAACTATTTAAAGGTGTTACTGAACAGTACTCAGGGAAAACAGCCCTATTTCTTCATTTGCAACAGGGAGAACATTGGTAGTTTTTCTGAGAGTGTATAGTTTGACAGGATCGCCTTAAAAAATCAGTGCATGTTATTGTTCTATAATTTAAATATTTCAGACTGCAGAAAATCAGATAAAAAGAAGTAATTAATAGGCACATGCAATTCCCTAGAGACAGCAAGGGGAAGACTATCAAGAGACTTGGGGTAAATATATGATTCTGTATCTTTAACAATTTTAGGCTAACACTATTGGCAGGTTAAAAACAAGTTTATTTCCAGTTGAACTAAAATAAGAAAACACTTCTTATGAAACCAAGTGAAAGTTTGAGCAGAGATTTCAGAAATGAAAAATACTACTAATAAATAGAGACGAACAGATAAGAAGTAGTTGGATTTGTATGAGATTTAGGCTGACTTTTCATTCCTTACAAAGGAACTCAAAAGTACCAAACAGACCAACTAGACAATCTAGGAAGACAGTGCATCAAAGAAAAAGGGATAGTAGAAGCAGGAAAAAAGGGGGCATTTTTCAATCACAAAATTAATTTATTAATAGCATGGTGTAACAAAGGGACTAGGGGATGTGAAGGACAAAAATATTACATGAATACCAGAGGTACAAGCTAGGGAAATTAGTACAGGCAGTACTCATAGCCTAATTATGAATATATATTTGAAAAGTTGATTTCAATGAAATTTGAAGAGGCAAAACATTCATTGATTGGAATGTAAGAAAGAATGATAATAATTCAGCTAGAAAGGCTTGAGTAGGCCGAGAGGGAGCTAAAATAATAATCAGAAGTAACATTACTTTTCTATAGCTGTCAAAGGTTTTTTTAAGTAAAATAGTGTGACTGGATATGGATCAATATTTTTCTTTATTATACCAGATAAAACAGTCCTTAGAATGCAAGCTTGCATCTGTTACAGACTGCCAAATACCTTTGTAGGAAAACAAAATTTACCGATCTATAATGTGAAGTGAGAAATAGATTTGCCAGATGGCTTTAACCTGGTAGACTATTCTAGAAAGCTCCTCCTGCAAATACTAGTATTCCTTGGAATTTCTCAGCCTTACTCTTTAGAATTCCTTAACTAATAACATTGTCTTCAGCATGTGGGAATTTGATGGGAGATAGAAAATTAGAGTATGAAAGATAAACCATCTCTTGCAGTTTTTTTGAATGCAAATAGTCAAATACTGGTTGTGGAAAACAGAGAACAAAATTTAACAAGGATGTGGAAGTCCTTGAATGCATCCAGAGGACGGCAACAAAGGTGATGAAAGGGCTGGGAAGGCATATCCTGTGGAGCAGCTGAGGACATTGAGTTTGTCTAGTTTGGAGGAGTTGGAGGGGTGGCCTCATTGCTCTGTGCAGCTTCCAGAGGAGCAGAAGCAGAGATGGATGTGCTGAGCTCTTCTTGCTGATGTTTAGTGATAGACACATGGAAATCGTTCAAAACCATGCCAGGGGAGGTTCAGATTGGACAGTAGCAAGCATTTCTATACTGAGAGGGTGGTCAAATGCTGGAACAAGCTTCCTGGAGGGGAGGCTGGTGCCCCAAGCCTATTGATGTTAACAGCCATTTGGACAATGCCCTAAATAACAGGCTTTAACTTGTGGTCAGCCCTGAAGTCATCAGACAGTCAGACTAGATGACCATTTTAGGTCCCTTCAAACTGTTCAGTTCTGTTCTATTCGATTCTGTGCTATTCTATTCTATTCTATTCTATTCTATTCTGATGTTACTAGTCACTTTCCCAGCACAATCTCTTCATTAATTCCTTCTTTACTTAATATATCATTTGATAACTCGATAGCCATAGTTTGAAGAGCTGAGGAAAGCTTGATGGAAAATAAAACATTTTTTTTTCCTCTTCCCTCAGTTTCAAAAATCTATAGATAAAACAACTAAAGTAGTTACAGGTTTTTCATCTTGGCATTGGTTCTTGAGCAAAGTTATGGGGCAGCGGATGCTGGAATAAATTCATACAAGGTAGAGGGTGATATAATTAATGCCAATAAGCAATCATCCATAGAAACTAGCTCCTCTCGAACTAACTCAATACCATCTTCTGAGCTGATACATTTCTGGTGATATAACGTACATTTGTAAGACATCTCACAGGATGCAGTATGACATTTTGATTAGGATGCTACAATGATGAGAAAATCAGTGTCACACATGAAATTACTAAATTTTGACTACTTGGAAAGATTGATGACATAGCTAGAAAAACAAAACCATTATTCATCAGGACTTTCTGTTGAGATACTACGTCTTCTGGCTTGATGCTGCTTAATACTTTTTTAATTATGAAGAAGCAATAATAACATTAAGATTTGTTAAGTTTATAAGTGACACAGAGGTTGAAGGATCGGTCAATATTACCTAAAAGTCAGATAGTTTTGTAGCTTGGATGAAAGTGCAATAGGCATTTCTGTACTTCAGAGCATGTATTCAAGTTTGAAGCATGTATTTGGGATTGAAGTCTAATGATTTTGCTTTTCCAGAATTGGAAACCTGCCATTCTGGATACTGCATGTCTAAAGGCTATGGGTTATTTCCTGTCAATTAATAATTATTTCAAAATATACTCCTTGTTTGAAGGTGTGGCCAAAATACCAAGCACTGTTTTTGCATGTATGTTCAGAGAAAGATTATTCCCTAGAAGAAGGATGTTCATATTATCTGTATATATTATGTTGATGCAGCTGTTATTAAATTAAGACCTAATTCCCATGGCTTCACTTTAACAATTACTTTGAAAAGTTGTGGAGTGCGTGAAAGAGATAGAAGAGACTGGAAATAATTCCTTGTATTAAAAGACCATAATTATTTGTCTTGAAGGATAAAGAGCAGTTGATTACCACCTCTAAATACCTGCATGAGAAAAAGAAAACTGGCTAAAAAGGGTTCATCAGTTTAGCAAAGATGTATTAAGGCTGAAGGTCTGAGTTGAGGCTAGATGACTGCAGACTAAGAAAAACCCACCTGTTTTTCCCAGTGAGAATAATAGATATTGAAGGAACTTCAAGGCTTGTAGTGCAACTCTATTTCTGTAGTTTTTAAAAATAAAATAGAAAACTTTAAAAATAAGGATAGGATGCCTTACTAAAGGGTATTCTACTTTATCAATAACTTTTGTGTTTGCAGCAGTGCTTACTTCAGAAAAATCTCATGCCATTCAGAAAATGCAACTGGATAATCACCATGGTCTTTTTCAGGACAGAACATAACCAACAGAGAAGGGCTTCCAACAGTCAGATACTTTTTAAAGCTTTCAAGATTATAAGGGAAACTAATGTACAAGAAGGTATTTTAGGAACAGGTGAGGTTGACTAGATGTCAGTATGGATAGAAAGAAACAAGTTACCCCATTCCATGATTATATAAAAGATGTCATAGTAAAGTAATGCAGTCGCAATGATTGTAGATGAGGCTAAAATCATGAATATTTTAATTAAGTAAAAAGAATATCAAGTCAAGCAAAATTATGGGGGTTTTTTTGGGGGGGGTTCTTTTTTTAGTGTGTAAAATTAAACTCTGAGGAAGAAAAAGAAAGTACTTCATTTGAAAATGTTAGCATGGGATTTTTTTGATAGATAATTGAAAACTATTTCAACTGGTTTGGGAATTCTAAGCTTACCAAATCCGTTCCTGTGGGACTTTGTTACAAACTGCAGCACAAATGGGCCTCCTCCCACAAAAACAGGTCTTGTGAGTAAGAATTTCAGTTCTAGAAATAAATGAGAAGTGATCAGCCTTCACAGGTGACATAAACCTGGTGTTTCTCAGTGCTTTTCAAGAGCAAAATGGATGCAAGAGTCATTAAAGTTGTGTATCCTCAGATATCCTACAGTATTTGGTGCTCTGTGGAGCATGAAACATGTTCTATTCGAAAAGCATTGCACAGCTCATGAATAAACCCTCTCAGGAAAAGATTCGTACATAAAAGAAATTAATTTTCACTCTGATCCTGCTTCTACTTTCACTGCCATAGGCAGCTATGGTAATCTATTATTGTTTTTACTTCACCTGCAATTGTTCACTTTTATTCTTCAAACATAGAAGAAAACCTATATATGGAAAATAGCAAGACTTCTTAGGAATAGTGAGTATAATGAGAACATGCCCTGCTAAAGCATATTTGTATATTGATATTCTCTTAGACAGAAACATTAATACAAATGGAGATTGTGTGGGTAACTTTTCTACAGTTAAGGCAGAAATTAAACTGAACTGGTAATCATGGGTCAAAGTCAGTTTATGGTTTTATGCATTTTATTCCCATTATGTGGTTTGATGAAACTGCATTTTTTAAAGAATTTTCCAATATTACTTGTACCTTACAACAGCCAAATTAAAATTCCATTGTTTTCATATTTCAAATAATATATAAAATGATAATCCATGTTACAAAATAAAAAAATGTCATTATGTCTAAAGATAATAGGCCTCAACATCCTGAGAGCAATTCAGATGGTCATAATACCTTGTAGATGAATAGCATGCTACAACTTCACATGGCTTTTGTGGGAGGAGAGCATTATATACAGTAGTACAACTGGGAAGAAAAAGTAGATGTATAGTTTAAGCAAATAAATTATTTACAGTACCTAATTTTATATTTTGGATTTATCTATTTTTAATAAAATAACCAATTGCATTCTGCTCGAACCTTTAAAGTACCTTTAAGGGGGCTGTTTTTGTTGCAACATAGACAAAATTCTGGAAACAAGTCACCACACCTGTAGTCTTCGAAAGACAAAGGAAATAGGCTATAGTTTAGCATTGTTCATTAAATTCGGCAGCAGTTCTTACATCAAAAATCATTATTGTTCTAAATAGTGTCCTACTTTCAAACTAGAAACCTAGGCTAATATAAGTCCTATGGGTCACAGACAGCAGTCATCTTGATTTCATGAAAAGCGTTGCTACACAATTTCTGTTACTCCAGATTTGTTGCCTCAAGGTGCATGTTTTACCCCCACTGTAGAAAACTGATCAGGCTCTATTTTGCCTCAAGATAATTTTCATTATGTGAGTAAATGGATGGTCTGATCACTCAGTTAAAAGTTAGTTTGCCTTTCTGGGAATATTATTTAAGTTGTTAAAAGACAGAATTCCTCTCTGGGTTTCAAAATAAAGGTTTTGGGTATTAGCTCTTCCAGTGTTCCTTCACTAGGCAATCACTGTGTGATTATTTTTAAACCAAGTACACTGGCTTAATGGCATGCAGTTTGGAAGGAGGTTTTTTACATCTTGCCTGAACTGTGGAACTTTGTCAAACAATCAGCCCCAGCTCCTCTTCTAGCCAAGGCAGGAATGGCAGTTGGAGCTCTGAAGGCTGACAAAGGAGCAATGAGGCACTGAGCAGAGCTCTTGAAATCATTTTCCCTCCTTTGGGTTGCTCATGACTGCAGGATATACAGAATGAATTTTATCTCAGGTCTTTTAGAAGAGAGTTTCTTTGTACAATTATTTTGTGTGTATAGATAAAATCAGAAAAAAACGTACCATGGCTACTTTTCTTTAATGTGCAGGTGAGTGCTTTCAAGTACATAGAGAATAATTACTTGTGGAAGGAATAATTTGAATAATAGCCTAGTAACAATAATAATAATAATAATAATAATAATAATAATAATAATAATGCAGTTTGGAATAGTGCAATGAGGAAAGTAGCCATAGCATATACGTGTTGGCTCTTCTGTGTGTAGAGATAATCTGGGAATCTCAATAGAAGTTGTCTTGGCAGAGGATAGAACTGAAGTGGTAATGTAATTGAAAATTGTAATTTACCATAGCTATTAAAAAAGTTCATTCACTATATGTGGTACAGAAACTTGCTTGTCTCTGAGAACAGTCATAACACTGGTGCTTTCAGCTGGGGCTCTGAATTTCAACTGTGGTTATTTCCTCCTCCCATGAACATTCAGTGTCTCAGAGCAACATCTTCTCTAAGCATGTTTTCAGTACTGTAGGAGAACCAGCAAATTCTCCTCTTACGTCCACCTTGCAACACTAATTCCACTGAACCAAATTGCTTCATATATTATCTATCAGTGTGTTCCTATAAATTAGAGGGCAGTACAGAGGGTACGTAAATCTGTATGCACAGCTGCTGCCCTGTATAACTGGGTCTGTCTTCTTTGTTGTGAGAATATCTGTGGATCTCAGACAAGAAACTAGGTTGGTGGCTAAAGGAATGTTGGATTTCATCTTCAGGCAGGTGGGAAGGAAGGAGGGAGGGAGGGAATGGAGGGAATGGAGGGAGGGAGGGAATGGGGGAAATGGGGGGGAGGGAATGGAGGGAATGGAGGGAATGGA
>WEIV01011859.1:92992-113177 GCA_013390005.1 Calyptomena viridis | reverse complement strand
AGGAAGGAAGGAAGGAAGGAAGGAAGGAAGGAAGGAAGGAAGGAAATTGTGAATTTCCTAAAGGATGAAGACCTCAACTTTAACTGTGAAACAAAAGAGGAAAATAACTAAAATACCCTTTAAAAGGTTAAGAAGGTTATTACATTTAAGTAAAATAGCACCCTCACAGAAATAGCCCTGTTTAGCTCTCACCAGGGAATCAAGGGGTGTGATTACCTCCTTGGATGACCTGCAAGTGTCTACAATGTTTTTGTCCACATCTGATCCACTCACTCTCATTTTTTAATCGGAGAAGAGAAATGAAAATGTTTTGGATACATTCACCTTCTAAAATGTATCTCTTGAACAGATAAGAAACTCCAGACACTAAAAGTACCAATTTCTTTTCATTAAGTATAGAAAGGAGGCCACAGTGTGCAGGTCATCTGTAGAATTTACCTTCTAGATATGTAAAATCACAGGAAATGAATCCTGTCTGAAAGACGCTAAATCAGTTCATGACTAAATGTGATGATGGACTCCCTACATTATTTAATGTGCAGTGATTTTCTCCCACTCTCAGCTTATCAATTTTATTTCAGTCGAAGACCTTGGAAGCAGGGACTCTGCCTTATTTTCCTAGTATCTTACAGTCCAGTATCTAGTTCTATGCTCAATTGCTGTTCTGGGTATCACACTCACACTGTTGAGAGGAGCAGTGACTTGTCTGGGTACTGGAATTATGTGTATCATATATCATTGTACACAATGAGAAGTCTGCAGATTGTTTGACTTCATACCATTCCCAAGCAGTTTATCCATAAACACACAGTTTTAGATACAGTAACTAAGTAAGGGAAAGTAAAGTCTCAGTGTATTTCCTATATAGTCTTTGATTACATTTTTTGCTCATCCTTCTACCTTAGCAGACTATGTTTGAAACATTAATGTTTTTTCAATGTTTTTGGTTGGTAGTATAAGCAGAAGCACAGGTTCACACAGTCCCTGACTCCTTACACCTGTTTCTACAAAATTATCTCAGTTGCTGTGGTGTAAATCTTTCTTCAGTGCAGCAAACCAGTCTAACAATAAGCCAGCAGAACCTATGGTTGCTAACCCACATCAATTCTTTAGTGCCAACTCCCTGGAGAAAAGTGCTGGTGATTAGTGGAATGAAAATAACCCTTAGCCTGTAGAACAACCCACAAGGATCACTGTGTCCTGATGTACTGCAATACTTCCTGCTTATAACAGCAGTGATTGCTATTATTAAAGCTCTGTACCATAATGCCTAATACAAAAATCTTTTGAAATGACTGTCCAACTTTTTGGGGTCACACAATTTTCATTGACACAATACTTGTCAAAATGTACACATTCATCTAACAAAAGCATTGTGGAAACACTCATATTATTAATGGTTAAAAAACTCTTCCAAATGATGGTTCCCATCATCATATTTTTATTTACCTTTAACTTTGTATCTTATTCATTGATTAATATGCCTTCAGAGATGCTTTGGATGAAAGTTATTCTTACTGAATTAATTTACTATCTGTGTAATATTTAGCTATAGTCAAATTATCCACTGTATTAAATGCATTTTTATATGCTCTCTTTCATTAGAAGATTAAGCTTTAATTTGCCTCAACTAATAAACCCATTATGCCTCTCCTTGAGTGAGTTGTGTGTACATTCCTTGGGGGATTAATCTGTATGTGCTACCAATTTCTTTATTCTTCCGATGGTTTCCTGTAGTAGGACGTACTTACTTAGCTATTGCAAATGATGCTTTCTACAAATACCATACTCTGGAAAGTTAAGGTTTGTAAAAAGAAGCCATACAATTTATTAAGCCAAGTCTGATGTAGTCAGACAATCCCCATAAAAATTCTCTGGCATATAAACTTTTCTTCGCGTCTGAAATGGAAGCAACATACTTCAAGCAAAGTACAGAAATTGGTCACAGTTTAGTTTCATTACCGTTAATCACTGTGACTGTCTGAGAGAGAAAGATAGTTAACATCTATGGAGCTGAGGGAGCTGTTAGTAAGGACAGTGGTGATAAGGTCAGTGGCCTCTACTGAGAAGAGAGAAAGACACACAGATTATTATCCCCTGTAGAGTCACAAGGGTTAGCAGAAAAGATACCCAGAAAAAAAGTCATATAATTTGAGTAAACTAGCCTTCTTACTGAGCTCTTGATTTTGTGATTTTTACTATCCAGCAGGATAATAAACTTTACATCTTCACTGACCTTCTGAAGATTTACAGATATCACAAAGGGCCGTAACTGTTTCAGAATGGAGGAATGCTGACAAAAAAAGAGTCTCTCACCAGCATTGAGGTTCTAGTGTCTATATAAATGACTTCTTATGCAAAAGAATATTGAGGTGCATGCTACACTTGCCATAAAGTTGCCTACTTTCTGATTAATATCTCAAAAGAAGATAACAGAAGTCACTCAAAGATGAAATTAGGGCATGGAAGACACAGCCTGCAGAAGGAAGGATTTTATGCTGGGTGACAGAATCTCGTGAATGATACTATCTTCATGTTCATGGTCATGGAAGTCTGGAAATTCAAGAGGCCTTTCAAAAGTTTGCTCATCCAAAATGATGCCTGTCCAAATACATAATTTCTACAGAGACCTAAAGCTTAAGGAAATTAGAATAGATAAGTTTACTTAAATTTCATGTAAACATTACTACACAGATGCTGCTGAAACACTAAAAAAATATTTCATATGCAATGTTTTTATGAAGCTTAAAATATTAGCAGGTCAGTGAATAACTGTATCCCACCACAATGTCAATCTATTTTCTGTGCTATTATTGCAGGTGATTACATAGTCATGACTATATACTTCGACTTAAGTAGAAGAATGGGATACTTTACTATTCAAACATACATTCCCTGTATATTAACAGTTGTTCTTTCCTGGGTATCCTTTTGGATCAAAAAAGATGCAACACCAGCAAGAACAGCATTAGGTAAGTTGTTAATATTTCCCTTTTCTGCTGACTTTCTGATGTTCCTACACTACCATTTGAAAATATCAGCTTCCTTTCAAAGAAACCACTATCTATATGCTTCGTATTATTACTACTACATCTTGCAGACCCTGATCTACTTATCACTGAAACTTCTGGTTTTCTTCCTGCAACAGGGTAATTAAAGGTATACTACCCTGACCCTTTGGATGGCATGGGCACCTATTTTGCATAAACTTTTGAATAAATGTCTGTCTCTTTGTTGTCACTGTGATATTTTAGTGACATATTTGAAGATTTAATTAATTGCATTGCTAGCTTCCTTCCCTCACAGGGTAGGAACTCTCCCCGACAGGGTATTATGTGTTATATATACAGAAAACTGCGGGTTATAATAGTATTAACTCATGTAGAGTGCTTTAGCTTGCATGCTTGAAGTTAAGCTCCACACTGGATATATTGATATTTTTCATAGATCATGCAAACTTATGCTGGTTTAGGTTTTCCAGAAGCTCATTTAGGTCAGGACCAACATGTGCATTTTGGTAATGTGCTTTAGGATACACTTAGAAATGTTGACTTAGACACTTGGAAATTTATTCTTATGTCTACAGGAAAACTTGCAGGTTTTGCCAGCATCAAGTATATAGGGCTATGTTACAGCAAATAATAGGTATACATCAAAACCAAACAGGCTATATTCAATGGGTATCATGACTCACTTCTAAAACTCTGATGGAGAATTAAATTTCTAGACTAAAATATAACTTTTCTATAGATGAAGTCAAACAACAAAAAAATAATATATACATGGGCTACCTTTTGTGTGCAGAGTCCTGTTGCTGCAAAATTGGCAGTGGCCTGTTGACTGCTGAGAACAATAAGCAGATGTTCCCATTTTACTGTAGGTCTGCTTGTATAATGCAACTTATAAATCTGTCTGAGCAACAGCACACATCCACATTTGGATAGTGGCACATGGTGAAATGATGAATAATACAGACAAAGACAAACTGCTGAAATTTTCCTACTAATAAGTTGAAATTAATTGTAGACTCTGAGCAACAAACCTTCTCCAAGTATAGCTGCATTAATGTAGAGGGCTAGGACCAGGGAAATATTTCACTCTCTGAAATTAATGAATAGTTTCCTAAGATGTTGGCCAACTACTCACAGTTTTATGAAGGACAGGTTTTACTTCTTTCTGAATAATGCTAAGCAATAAAATACTTCTGTGCTGGGGAAAAAAAAAATAGTAATTGAAATATGGGACCATAAGTATCCTTTCAGTAATACTGTCCAGAAACATCAAAGTACTCTAAAAACTTGGCATCATAGTCCCCTTTTCTAGTGCACTTTGAGGGACTGAGGTTGAGAGTTGCAATGACACTAACTCCAGGCCACCTAAAGAGTCAGTGGGAAAATGGAAGTAAATTTGAGTGTTTGATGAGAACTGTGTTTTGTGATCCCAGGTTATGGCTCTTTGCAGTTTCTACTTGTCTCTAGTAATCAGAATTACCTTCTCATGCTGTTCATAGTGAAGAACAACTAGCAAGTGTCTGAAGACAAGCTATGAACTGGAAAAGAATATGTTGTTTTCCTTGAAGATGAAGGGAATTAAATTAAACTGAAGCTTTCACCCCGGTTTCCCTCTACTTTTTAAAAATGGGTATAATATGTAATAGGACCAGACAGTTACTATAGAGCAACTTCAAACTGCAGTTTAAAAAGATACAGTGGGTACAAAGGCCAGCAATGTGTTGATAAAAGAAGATACAGATAATATTTAATAAAAAAATAATCATTGTTTTCCTCATCATTTCATCCTAAGATCATTCACTAGAAAACTAAGAAAGTGCTCACAACAGATGCCAGAACAGAAAGGTAGAGAATTAGGTTTATAAACAAGTGATAGCATGTGTGAAAGCAATAGACATTTCCTTCAGTGTCTCACCAACATACCTTCAGGAAAATAAGAAAAAATTAGTCTTAGTTTTTAACTTAGTTAAAAACTTAGTTTTTAAAAGTTTTTAACACTGAAACTCCTGCTACCTCACTGTGCACACAGTTGTTCAGTAAACAGATTTCAAACAGTAATAATTTTAAATAACTGTTAAGCAAATGACTTAAAAGTTCAGTATTTTCATACATTATGAATACCTGCATGATTTGATCTTCCAGACAGTCCCCTTTGTTTTATAAAATAGCATCTTTGGTATGGGATTTACTCAGAGAATATGTAATGAAATTGTATTCATACAAAAACTTGTAAGCTCACACTTACACTTTCTACCTGAAAATTCTGAAGTGAGGTTACTTCAAAGTTGTTCATGGCTGATATTAGAATTTTGTTGAAATAGATAGTTAATGAGCGCTGTGAATTTCAATAACAGATGCAAAACTCATTTTGCTATACGTGACTCTACAAAGTGAGAGACTTAACAATTTTGTCTGGCAAGGCTTATTGCATTTGAAACCACTCAAACTGAAATTTCTTAGCATGAGAGATAAAATTAGCTGAGGGTATTTTATAATATAAGGATATTATATTTGGAAGCAACGGTGCTGCATTTTATTCGTATATACATATCTATAATCTGACTTGTAAATACACAGAAATACAAAACTGTATCATCTGGCGCACCTTCTTTTTCTTCTCTGTATGTATCCCTATAAAATCATTTTAGTATTTCAAAATTTGTGCTGGTGTGCTAGATATAAAATTCATACACTAGATAGAATTTTTCATTATTTCAAAAACTCATTTGTTAACGGCATAAGCTGGAATCCAGTCTCAAGCCTGGTTTGAGCTGGCACTTCACATTCAGCCTTAAGGCATGGATATAGGACTGAGGCTGAGTTGAGCACTTAAATACTTAAGCACAGAAGCTAATAGTAGGTTTTTTTTAACTTCTTCATCTTTCTGTCCATCACCACTTTGGAAGCTGGTCATCATTACAGATACCTCCACAGTACTTCTTGTCATAGATAATGCAAAGTTATAACTCTATTTCAGTAAAAATGGAGGAAAAATTTTCTACTGCCAATACAGCATTCAGTAGAAATATTGCAGGCCTCTCAAAAAAATGCTTTTGTGTGCTGCAAGCTTTTTTCTCCCCTTTATTTCTTTTTAGCCTCTTAATAAAAAATTGGCCTATCACAGGATGAGTGGGAAATAAACTTTCCTTTGAGTCCAGGTAAACAGGACACTGCATATTGTACTGGAAGAACTCCATAGGTATTGAGAAATTTTTTAAAGGTAGCAAAATACCTGAAGGCAGATGCATGTACATGTGGCTCGGAAAAGGCCAAATTTTTGTTAGAAATCTAAATGTGGGTTAGAAAGTGTTAAAGAACTTGGTTTTATATAGTAGAGTATGTCAGAGTCTGGATGCAGTTCTTTTGAAGATAATGACTCCCAAAGCCTGAGTCAAGGTCGTATAGAATGACTAATTAGCCTATAATTAGCAAGGGCCAAATCAAAGCCATTGAGTCAACACCTTTTGCAGATGGATATCTTTGCTCTTGACTACTATGATGAATGCCTAAGCGTGGTCTTTGTCTCTGGAGCTTTTTCAAAGCATCACCAAGCTACAGAACTGATGTTGAGGTGTCTGGAGAGGTTGCTGGATCATGCCTATATTGGGAGATGGTACAGATGTCAGGAAATGTAGATATTTTCCCTATAGCTTTTAGATGTTCAATGTAGACACAAAGTCCACACTTTCCACTTCCTATCAGAATTGCGTTTGTCTTGATTATTGACTTGTGGTTTTTTGTCAGAAAGTTTTTTTGTTTGTTTCTGGCTGATGGATGTTTAAGGGATTCAATTAGCTATTATTCTTTGTAGAAGAAGGTTAAGATCCAGGCAGTAATCTCCCTTCTGGCTTTTTCAGGGAATTTCTTTTGGTTTGAATAGAGAGGGTTATTCTTGTGAATAACTGTAGCTTCTATCAAACATTACAAATCAGATGTGGACAATTCTTCACAAAGAGAGAGTAGTCAAAAGTAATCTGAAGATATTTCTTTTTCTCCAGAGTGTTCTTTGTGAGAAGTAATTTTACTATAAGGCACAATTTCAGTCATCCCTTGACATTTAAAACACTGTGCACCATTGTGAACTGTCACTTTAGCTATAAAAAATAAATATTACTTTATGGTTATGTTGTTTGTAGAGCAGGTTCTCTCTTGAGATGTATTTGAGTGGGAGCTTTATTTTTTTTCACAAGCCATTGAGAAGTTTGGGGGTTTTTTCTATCAGAAGACGTAGTTCATAACAAATGATTAAAAGCATCAGTCCATGCTGGCAATGAAAAAAGTTCTGTTCCTCGGGAATGAAGAGAAATTGTATGAATTACCAGCAGTTAAATAACTGACATGACATATGTTTCATTCTAGGGCTGGTTTTATTGTTTTAGATATTTCACATTAAGTAATTCCCATTATATTCATTATTAATAAATCAGTCTAAGAAGTGATGCTTTGTACAAATTAAAAAGGCTATTGCCGTTAATGTTACATCTGAAGTTTGCATGAGAGTCTTAGACTGCGCAAGTGACACTGAGTTCCCTTACTAAGAAGGAAAATAGCGGTGGAGGACTCCCAAGGAAACAGTGGTGTGAAAACATACTAACAGAATTCATGGTTAGAACTTGGCAACAAAATTTCTTTTCTCTTCTACCTCCATTTCTTTTTTGAGCACAAGATTTTTCATGAGAGTGGAATAGAACATATTTCCTTCATTGCTTTCTGCATTTCTTAATTTCTGGGCTTAGTATCTTTTCTGCTTTATGCTTCTCTTCAAATGTTTAATTTTCTCCTTCTCCCTCACCCCCACCTCCAACCTAATTGTGATCAGAAAAAGGAAGACATGAGGTAAAGCATATTGACATAAAATAAACAACTGAGCAAATCTTTGTTTACAAAATAACATTGTCTCTACTGATGCTATTTTCTGTTATTTTTTAATACTACTAAATTAAATTAATTACTTGGGTACACTCTGCATTTCTGTTTTGTATGTTTATTTCCAAAGATTGTTCTGTGATATGGAGAAATGATATTGCATACAATTAAATCAAGTTTCTCTCTGCAGGCATCACCACAGTACTGACCATGACAACTTTGAGTACCATTGCAAGAAAGTCATTACCCCGTGTCTCCTATGTCACCGCTATGGATTTGTTTGTGACTGTGTGCTTTCTGTTTGTCTTTGCTGCTCTGATGGAGTATGCCACCCTCAACTACTACTCCAGTTGCAGGAAACCAAACTGTACTAAGAAGAAAAAGTCGGTAAGATGAAGTATTTAAATTTCTTTTCATGCACAGTTTAGAGAGCAGATAATCATTCAGTGGTAGTCTGTAATCCCATGACACTCCACCCCTCTGAGATTTTGCCAGTTTGTGGTGTGATCTGTCCAGAATACTGACAGAAAAGTTACCTGCAGTAACAGTACAAGCTGTTACATGCCTGCTGGGTGAGGTATGTTCCTAACAGAAGAAGTCTGCTGACTATGAAGCACCAATGATACTTATGTGCCTTTTGTTCTTCAGTTCCGGTGCTGCTAGTCATAAAGGGTTTCCACTGAAACAGATTGCATAGTTTGTTGTACAAATATATGCATCACAATGTTCATTCAAATGTATTGCTATTTCATGGCTTAAGAGGTCTAAAAATATTTATGAACTTCACAAGCAAAATTTCAATGTCTCCACAGGGAACCAGAATTTGGTTTTAGCCCTGTGCACAAAGGTGAATACTCCCAAGCACAAAAATGAAGGTCATTATACATGGCTGCATTTCTGAAAAAAATACACTTCCAAGTGTAACTTCTGTTTATTTAGAATCAATTAAAACAATCACACAGAAAGAACTACCTGGTATATTTCATAACTGACTATGAGAATGAGAGGGAGCAGTTTAATAGAGGAAAACATCTCAGTGTAAACACAGGGAAGAGAGTTCTCCACTCAAGATCAGCAGTAAATCTTATGCGTTCAAAATCAGCAATTGAAGATGTTGTACGCCATTGTGCATAATGGAGGAAATAAGGACATTTGCAATCAGAAATCAAAGCCAAATAGTGAAAATGTGAATGAGGAAGAGAGAGAAGTCGAGGATGAATGAAGAGCTATAGAATGTGGTTGAATGAAGAACTAATGAAGGAAAAGGTGAAACAAATACAGGATTATGGAAAGCCTAGAAAGCCATAGATTTAGCCAGTGAAAATTCCATTAAATATATATTATGTTCATGTTTGCACACAGAAAGCAAAAGACTGTTACCAAACGAAAAGTACACTACAATCCAAATGAACTTACTGATGATCAGACTGAAATCACCATCCTATAAAAAGACTGAATTAAAAACTCGATGAGTATCTTTGGTAGTAGGATGTATTTCCAGACATGTGAATGAAGATGAGGGAAAGCATGCAGAATTGCTGGGATTTAAATTAACAACAGAACAAATTCTCATTTAGATATTATTTGATAAATAAATAAATGTAAGGGGTTGAACAAAGACTTTAAGTGTATGGAAACTAGCTGTGCATTCTACTGAGGTTTCATGCAATTTTCAAGTGTACAGATTATTATGCTGAATATATAGAACATGGCATGAAGTGTTTTGTGAACAGATACATTGGTTCAAGGAATGCTATTGAACTTAGATGTGTATGAAGCAGTAAGTATATTTTCTTCTGAATAATTCTTTTGTTATCTTTATTTAAGCTACCTGATGTAAGTTTTGGTCATGTAATGGTAAGTAAACTACATTATTCAGTGAGAGCATTGGGGGCATGAATTGAAGTTTACTTACACTAATTCCCAAGAAAACTATATTGCTATATTATGCTTTACCCTGACTTCACTATAAATACTGGTTTACTTTTTTGTTAAAAGGTCAGTTTGTTTTCAGCTGTGGCAGAGGAATATAGCTGCCTCTTTCTATGAGGATTTACCAAGTGATTTGTGAGAGAGAAGGGTCAAGTGAGGAATATTGTGTGTTATTTTTATCTTGGAAATTTTGTATGTCTGCTTTATATAATACTGCAGTTTCTCATCACATTTTATGAAAATAAGCAGAAGTTATGTCATAAACTTATATGGAGTTTTAACCAAGTTTCATAGAAAATAGTTTAGCAGTCTTTCAGGTGGATTTTCAAATAGTTCAGGCACACAAGTAGAATACAGTTAACTGTACTATATCTACAAATGGAACATGTACAGCAGCAATAAAGATCAGAGTACAAAATTGTATCTCTAAGTTTTATGAAATCTGAAACTGGAATGCATTGTATAGTATATACAAATATAAAGTATACAGAAGGTCAGTTATCAGCTGGTTGAATGGTCAGCTATCAGATAAGAACAGAGAATGTTTTTTGCATTTCTTGGCTTGAGTATGCTGAAGTTTATTATTTACAACTGCTAGCTCCACATGACCAGCCTGTCTTTTACAAATAATGTTATATGCCTTTTTATTTTTAACACGAGTTTTCTGATATATTTTAAGACTTTGTATAGCTTTGAAAGCTATACACTCGCTACAGATACTATATATAGTATCTGTATATTATATACTATGTAACCTATATACTCCCTACAGAATCGCTCCCAAGACAGACTTTTCTGAAAGGTGAAGTTAACAGGGCACACTGAATGGGTGACAGCACTTTTATTTTTCCAATTAAAAATTATAAGGAAAAGATACACAGTTAAAATAACATTAGGGTTTAACAGCCTTTATCCAGAACTAGTCAGTCTGATCTGCTTGGAAACTCTCTCCAGCATTTTCAAGTTTTTACTCGCTCTTTTCTGTTTTTTCACCATAAGATAGATATTGAGCAGGGCCTTTTTCTATACATAAACAACTTCAAATTATAGCTTAAATTGCTAAAATAAGCAGTGTCTCTGGCTCTTAAGCCAGAGAGTCTTTTCCAGCCTTGTAGTGATGACACTTAAAAGGTAAATTTACTAAACTTAGTAAATCCTTGTTCAGGTAATCCCACTACTCTGTTTTTAACTCCTGGAGAACAGACTTACACCCAGTCTGTAATAATATTATTAAGCAAGTTTAACACTGCATCTGAACTGCCTTGTCCAAGGCAGACTGCCAGGGTGGGACTGGGCTGATGCCCACTGTGTGTGCACCGCTCTCTCCCCACCCCAGTTCAGCTGGATATGAAGAAAACAGTGGGGGCCATCCACCTTCTCCTGGTATCTTGCCACTTCAGGACATCTAGCTGACAGAGATTAAAACAACCAGATTAATCTCTCTGTATTATCAGAGATATTTATTTTCTGTCCTGAGCAGACAGCTGATATAACAAAATGACAACAAAAGCCCCAAGCTATTGACAGATTAAAAACTTTCCTTTTTAGAGCCAGAACACTTATTTATCTTCACTTATTAAAATCTAGCTAAACTTTTCTTCTTTTTAATATAGATATTTTGGCCAGGCATGGAAAATTTCAGTTCCTGAGTAGGAAATTTTCATAAGATCTGCAATGAATTTACAATATGTGACACAGTGGTGTAGCAGAATTCCATGTATACTCTAGTCATAGTTTTTTTTTCTCTCCAAAGTGCTATAGTCAGAAAAAGATTGCTTGTACAATAATCTTAGACCCTTTTCACATGGCAACACACTGTAGGGCTCTGAAACAACCCCCCCAAATTTTATAAATGAAAAAGAAGACCAAGGGTGTAATTTCTGTCATCTAATCTGAGCGATAAAGCCATTCACAACAAATGTATTTCAATAATTTGCTCCTAAACTGATATCTGCTTGCAGTCTACAACACAGTGTACCTGAGAGATTTTAGCTGTTTACTTATGATGAAATGAATTGTGTCCAGAAGTAATTGACTGAATTCCATAGGGCAGTTTTTCAGATGTAGTTATCTCTGTTGATGATGCCAATATCTAAGCAGAGGGATACCACACAAAGTTCTTAGCTCAGAGACCAGAATTTTTAATATGATGGGTAATATTACAGTGTGCCAAACCAAAAGACTTGTAGAAAGAAAATGAAGTCAATAGAAAAATAAAAATTTCCACTGAGTTACATCAGTCATACCACTGATGTTTTTCACATCCAGCATGAAAGTTTTCAGATACACCCTAATGCCTTCAACAGGAAATGCTGAGTACTTTGTGTAGTAAGTGTGGAGGCAAGGGCCCAGAGGATCCTCCTGAATGCAAGCAGTTGTTTGTGCATAGCCAGCATGCTCCTGCAGGCAAAGGCAAAGCTTGGCACAAACAGCGAGGAGAAAGGCCCCCTAGGTAGAGAAAATTGTGCTGACAGGGCTGGTGTCTGCTTTGTCAGGGCAGTGCAGACAGGCAGCAAAGTTGATGGGACCTTTTCTAGTGATGTCAGCAGAAGAGGTGACATTTGTGAAGATGGACTGGGTGGCTTAATGAGAGGAAGGCTATAGTGAGAAGGCATCTTTCATGAAAAGGGAATTATGTGACAGAAAAGCTGACAAAGTGTAAATAGGGCGTACATTGAAGAAGGAGAGGACTGTTGTGAGGATGCATGATATCAAAGTGTCCTATTTCTGAGCATGGCTAGTGTGATAAGCACTAAGGGGACATGCCTAGGAATGGCATTTTGAAATCCTGTACTGAAATCATCACTATCTATTGCTGACCATATCTGTTTTTATAAATCATGATGAAGTTAAGAGGCAGTGAATGCATCTATGCTAAGTCAAGGTCATTCTATAATTAAATGGAGAGGGGGGATATCCTCCTTATTTTTCAGGATTCATTCTTAAATGTAGCGGCTGCAAGTGTTTAAAACAACTTGCAAATAATATTCTGACAGGTAAGTGAACTCTTAAGTGTGATTTATTACCAGGAAATATATGCTGGAATTACCCAAGTAGAAAATACACCTAGAATTATTTAACTTGCCGTTCCACAATGTCTTTATGGAAATTCATCTGAAAAGGCATCTTTTGAGGAAAAGAAAGATGCTCCTTAGATCTAGAATTCCTAAAGTATTGACCTCTTGTTTTCAGCTCCTGTGATTTTTTTTCCCATGATAATTAATTTTGATCTGCATCACCCATGGAAGCTTTTCAGACTGCTGTGGTTTTTTTTCTCTCTCCAGAATTATTCTGTACTTGATATGAGACCACCAGCTACAGTCATCACATTGAACAATGCCATGTATTGGCAAGAATTTGAAGATGCGTGTGTCTATGAATGTCTGGATGGGAAAGACTGTCAGAGCTTTTTCTGTTGTTATGAAGAATGTAAATCAGGATCGTGGAGGAGAGGACGAATTCACATAGACATCTTAGAACTGGACTCTTACTCCAGGGTCTTTTTTCCTACATCCTTCCTGCTGTTTAACCTGGTCTACTGGGTTGGATACCTCTATCTTTAAATGTTGCCTGTAGCAGTGAAGACTGCTGTGTTTTCTCACTGTGGATGGATGTTGAAAGTGCAGAAAAAGTGAAGGACACGGTCAGCTTCATCTCAAATTATAAAGGCCACATTAACCTTCACCTTCTTCATCACCATCACAGTGCCTGATGAAGAATATTAATATGTAATTTCCTGAAAAAGAAAAATGTGGAACAATTCTCTCCTAACTGCTATTCATTTTAAGGAAAACATTCTTAAAATATTCAGCTGAATTTGTAGTGTAAGCAATGTTTATGAATAATTATTGTATATTAGAATCTCTACTATTCTCCCTTGACATAGAAGCTATTCAGAATTCGGGCAAAGATTAAAGATGTGATTTTCTTTTTCATTCCCATACTTTCTTCGAAATTCTGCTATATCCCTGAGGCTCAGAGCAATGTACAGTGGCACTGGCAAATAAGCCAAAGCCAACAAAACAACTAATTTGTATTTAAATTCATTTGAGCTATATCCCACAGGTTTTGGGAAATATTTCATTAGTGATCTTCTTGATACAGAGGAACCACCAAAAGACAGCAAGGAATGTCACTGGTGGGATCAAAATTCCTACAAAGATCTGGGATTCATGGAATTAGCCACTTACCTACACACAATGATTTTAACTTAAAGGAGAAAAGGCAGAGTGATAAGAAAGCTATTATTTTGATATTAATAAGACTTGCCTATCTCTGAGGCAGCTGTAGGCATAACTTCTACAGTTTTTCAAGCTTTTAACTGTCTTTTTTATGACTGGTTAAACACGGGATCGTCATTGATTCCTAAAGTACTCTACCTGAAGCAGGACAAGATTCCTGCTTGTTTGTGTCATTGTAGCAGGTCATGGTTGATAGCCCATGAGTAAAAATCACTGTGTAATAGCACAAGTATTATGTGACTTTCTCTGGATTTCAATTGACTAAGAAGTGCACCCATGCATTCTTATTTTTTCTCTCCAAGTTGTTTTACAAAATCAAAAAACGTGTGCCAAAGGACTCTTTTGTTCCTTTCATAAAGTTATACATTGCAGTATTTACTCATGGCAGTTGTTCCCTGAGTCTGAGATAAGGACTGAAGACTTTTGACTTGAATAGTACATTACAGAGCCTCAATAGTGACACTTGTATTAAACATGGACTAGTTGCCATGTGTAGAAAGAGGTTATTTTCATTCTTCTGCTAAACTCTTCTCAACTATATTTTACTGTAAGAAGTGATTTTGTATTTTTCAGGCTTTTGACATTTAAATTCTCAAATTACCCATTCTTTCAAAATCTAGTTTTACAGTGTTAAGCTAGATGACATCTTTTACAGACTGTCTACATAACTGTTATTAAGCAAACAAAAAAGATTCAGAATTAAGTAGAAATAGGTTTTCACTACTTTTGGACGAAAAATGGTTACAAAAGATTGAAGTTGAAACATGCCTAAAAACACAATTCTATTTCTTTTCTCTTCTGGAGATAATTTTTTTATAATCTCAAAAATGTGTGTCTGTTCCACACAGTATTTGATAAAAAAATAAATAGTGGATGTGATTGAAGAGGAGTTCTTTTTTCTTCCTCATAAGCAAAACCCTGCAAACAGGCAATAGCTAATGTAGTAGTAATTCTAAAGGAACAGAAATGCTGTCATGTTCTTTGAAACATCACTGTCTGTTCTTCTAGTGAGTTTTTAATTGAAAAAAACCTAACACAAAACTTAACCATAGTTACTCAAAATCTTCTGTTTTTCACTTGTCTGATATATCAGAGACATATCTGGGTTTAGGTTAGGGAGGGGAATCGCTTCTGTAAGGACTGAGAATATTCAGATTAGAAGCACAGAGAAGAAATATTTTGAAGCAGGATCTAAACCTTATTTTTAGCAAAATCTGCCTATTCAGGTGTCTTCTAAATCAATGACAACCTTCTGATTTCATATGTTGAAGATTTTGCTCTCAGTAACAAATTACTCTGTAAAATCTATTGCTCTGTAAACCTCTGTGTCCCGCACTTGAAAGTATGGATTTTATTTAAGAATGACGGTGATATTTTAAGCAGTGCAAGAAGATGATTGAATATCCTGATCTCTAATTATGAATTAGTCTTCTCTTTTAATCACCTTCAGCCATATTTTCCAAGAACATTAGAAAAATTTCATACCTAAATGAAAGAATGGAAAAAGTTATCCTTTAGGGGGCTGATCCTGCAAACCCTCTGCACAATCAATTGATTTTGGAGTTAATATTGAGATAAATGATGCACAATAAGGTGCCTTCCACTATTAGATCTTGAACAGATAAAGTGAGGTTTATCTAAAAATTGCATATTTGAGGGAATGTCCTGGGAATAAGTGCTAAGTGGGACATTCCCATTTAAAATTATGAGCATATGTTTTTCTTACTCTTCTGCTCATGGCTGCCCATGACTGCTGCTGAAAGCACAGTCCTATCAGATACTTCCTTGGAAGACTGATTTTGTCAAGTCCATTCATATTGCCTCTGTTTTCTGAATATTTTCATAAAATGATGCTGGAAGCATATAATTCCACTTTTTTGCACTGTCCTAAACAAGAAAGAGTCTGCATATATTACTGGTTTCTGCTCTTATACTGAAAGCAGAGGATATATTCTACTGTGTCATTTATTCTACTCTGTGGTTATGTGCAAAAAATTGATTTATATGCAAGGTAAGCAGCTGCAGGTTGGCAGGTTCCTGAATGCATTCATCTGCTTATTCCTAGTTACTTGGTTTACTCTGAGTGCTTTACTACTCAGTGCTTTGGCAGCCACTGGAAAACCTTAGAGATCAGGGAAGATAAGCTTTCTAGCCTCTGAATCTTTCAAAATGCAAATATTCTAGAGACTGTCATAATGTGGTCTGCATATATCTATGTGCCATATCCATCTGTAGTAGTGAGAATATATTCATTAACCTCCAGATATTCTTTTGCTTTTTCTGCAAATTGAAAAAAATTAACATTTCCCTGCACTGTCCCATAAGAAATGTAAGAATTGCATTTTAGTATATTAGAGCATATTCTTAGCAGATAATTTTATATTCAAGACTTGCATTTACTCAACTACTTTTTTTTTTTGGTTGGTTGTTTGTTTGGGTTTTTTTTTTGGTTATTTGCATCTTCTTTTTAGGAATGGAGGAAGGCAAAAAGAAAAAAAGAGCAGTGAAATGAATGCATTTGGATATATATGTAAAATCACAAACCCAAGTATCTTGACATTACATTCCTTCTTTGTTGGAGTTACAGAAAGATTGTGAGGATTTTTTTTTCCAGAGAATCTAAAGTCAATTCTCCTATTCTTCCTCTTCAGTTAAAAGTTATTGGACAGTCTTTTCCTGCATCGAGAGCAGTGTTTTCAAGGCAATTAAGAATGCATAAAAATACTGGTCTGCTTCATTCAGTCTTCTCAGTTCTTCTGGCCCTGATGCTAGCCTACTGACAGCTCCATCTTTTACAGTCATTCTTCCAAGAATAAGTGTATAAAAGTTGGTAGCCAGTTTTGCTGTCTCCATGTTTAGCAACAAAGTGCAACTGAAGTGCACCACACACCATACAATTTTAATGGGACTTTCTAATCAAGTTTAAAACACCTTAGACACATTAATAACCTCTCTTCTCTTTCAGATTAAGCTCATGTTCTGCTTAATCAACTCTTAACTGTATATTGGGATATTGTGCATACCAATAGGAATTATAAAAATTACGAAAGCCAGAACTGTCCTCATAGAGACCGTGATGAGTAGTGAAGCTAAAAAAAGAGAAATAAATTACTTTTTATTGCTGCACAGTTCTTATCTGTTGCAGTCCGCTTATTCAATTCAACCCACAGCTAATTCCAAATCATCCACCTGGAGGTTTGCACATTCATCAGCTGGAACAGCAGTGACATATGAGCCTTTAGCTGATAGGAAATGATATTTCTGGAACTGGAGGCATCTAGCCAAATAACTCAGACAAACAGTTATCTCAAACACTTCTGCAGCCCTAATGTGTCTCAGTGTCTAGCATCTTATGTTGCTGCATGAATTTATCACAACTCACCTTACTTGGTCATTTCATGAAGTGAAGATTGTTTACCACCTTTTACCACCAAATTTCATCATACATCTAGAAAAATTATTCTCCTGACCATGTACCAAGCTACAAGGTGCAAGGGAGCTCTGGAGCTGCTGACTTTGTAGGAAGGGAGACTCAATATTTTAAGACAGACAGATTTCATTAGCCTCACAATCTGGAGGGTTGATATTACTTTCNTCTTCCTGAGCATCACAGTGTGACCAGTATTTTGAATGTCTTCAACCTACAAATTGAGCATTTGTCTGCTTTTTCTTCATTTTTCTAAACAGTCTGTAGGTTTCTTATTTCCTAAATGGCAAGAAAAGTGCAGTGGGATTTCAGCAGTTTAGCAGAATCCTTCCTTCTTCACTCAATAATTTAATTCCGCCCAGAGATACAGAGTATAAACCCAAGGCTGATGTTTACCTCATCCTGATCATTTTCCAGAAGACTACCTAAAATAGGAAAAATATGACTATGCATTGGGAATGCAGTTCCACAGCTGACAGGTGAGATTATTTTTCCCTAAGAGGTTTTTCTTTTTCTGAGTTAATTTTAGATCCTTCCTCCCTCCACCTATACAAATGGCAAGCACAAAATCAGATCAACTTACATACTGAAAAAGTACGGTGTCATTAATCTTATATATTTTACATATAGTCTAGGCAAATTCATTATGAAGTTCAATGCATCAGAGTTGGACATCTGAGAATTCTCTACTTTCTATCAAAACATGCATTTTGATCTTCTAATCATTTGCTATTTATGAAAGACAAGCAGAAAACAAGGTTATGTTTATTTATATGTCTAGGAGTAGGTTTTCTCAAGGACCGAACCGGGCAAATAAGGCACTGATACATCCAGTTACTTGCCAGATATTCTTTTATCTAGGTAATGAATGACACAAGTCAAAGACGACACAGCAGCCTCTTTGATGTCATAAAAGCACTCACGTAACTTTATTTCAAACCCTAAACCAGCCTGTAGAGCTTGTTATAAGGGAACACAGGTGCTCCTTTCAGTGTTTAATACAGCACTTAATACCCTGCTAATGTATCTTTGACTTCTTGCAGCCTATGGCAGTGCTTGGGAGAAATGAAGCTTTACTGACACAATAAATTCTAAAATACAAAGAATGAAATATCCACAGGGAAGGTGATGATGACTTCTTAATGAGACTGTGTTGTTACTGAGACTTGTGTGATTAGAAGTTTTAAAGAAAAGACTGCTAGGTCTGAGTCAAAATCTTCTACATTAATTAAGACCATTGACCAGAACAGGGGTTTAAGTTCAAATAGTCTTACAAGCAATCAGGAAAAGCATTGGATCATATTCTGGAGGGGTTGATTATCCGTTGCTTGGTTTCAAAACTAGTGGAGAGCAGACTTGTAACTTAAGTGCTTTTTTACTTAAAAAAGAGATTTGTGATTTACATACTTAAAGTGAGCCCTAAAACAGCCTAAAATGCTAAAATTTCTAAGTTTCTCATTTATATAAAATGTATGAACAATATTGATGTCATATTTTTTAAAAAACTACTGATAAATGTGGAACAGAGCATGCTATGAAATCCATTCCATGCTTACAGATCACCTGGGATCCTCAAAGTGCAAGTGACTATTGAACTCATGGAAAGCTGGTAAAATAATTGCATCTGGCAGTATTACACAGGCAGTCCAGGGATGTATTCCTCTGCCAGAGAGAGTGCTCCAAAGAAAAACAATTCAGAATAAGCTTCCACAAAACAGTGTTCATCTGAACAACAGTGGGAAACCTTGTGCAGAGATTACAGTATCAGTCCCCCATATTCTCTTTTGCAGTCATTAAGGAGTCCTATGACTTTATTGTCATCCATGCTCACATGTGATACCAACCTTAAATCATGGACCAACCTGTGGCTGTCACAAGCTGGAGCAATAGGCTGGAGGGAAGCTGATACCAATTTGTGTCTATTACAGACTGTCATCAAACCTCTCACATAATCCTGTTCTAAACTCTCATTAAACTCCTCTCAAAACATTTTTTCCCACAATAACAACACATGGATTTTTTTTTAAAAAGTGAGTGGAATTTTGGGAACCACATAAATACTGCCAACTATGTGCCAAACTGAACTTTCTTACAGAACACAGACAAAATTTTAGATTTCTAATTATCTTTCCTTCCTAAGTTTTTCTTAGGGGTGTGTGATTTCATTGCTAGCAGTGCAGCTTGTGATGTCATAGTGAAATGAAAGTACAATTATGTGCCCAATGTNATTATTCTCCTGACCATGTACCAAGCTACAAGGTGCAAGGGAGCTCTGGAGCTGCTGACTTTGTAGGAAGGGAGACTCAATATTTTAAGACAGACAGATTTCATTAGCCTCACAATCTGGAGGGTTGATATTACTTTCAAAACAACAAAAAAAAACAACAAAGCCCCCACTGAAATTTGAAAAGGCTGTCCATAACAGACTGTACTCTTCCCATTGGCTGTTCATTCCTAGTTTCAACATAATACATTAAGAAAAGGCAAGCCATATCCCATAATCTTAGCTGCCTACACAATCAGATTACTTTTTTTCAAGGTACCTTCTTCTTGCTCACAGTGAAATCTTTATTCCTCTTATGTCAGTGCCTTTATCATTTCTTAATTTTAAAGGAAATTCAGATTCCTCATCTGAAAATTAGAAAGAGGAACAATGACCTTGCTGGAGTTCTTCCTGAGCATCACGGTGTGACCAGTATTTTGAATGT
>WEIV01011859.1:64631-91664 GCA_013390005.1 Calyptomena viridis | reverse complement strand
TACCAATTTGTGTCTATTACAGACTGTCATCAAACCCCTCACATAATCCTGTTCTAAACTCTCATTAAACTCCTCTCAAAACATTTTTTCCCACAATAACAACACATGGATTTTTTTTTAAAAAGTGAGTGGAATTTTGGGAACCACATAAATACTGCCAACTATGTGCCAAACTGAACTTTCTTACAGAACACAGACAAAATTTTAGATTTCTAATTATCTTTCCTTCCTAAGTTTTTCTTAAGGGTGTGTGATTTCATTGCTAGCAGTGCAGCTTGTGATGTCATAGTGAAATGAAAGTACAATTATGTGCCCAATGTGCCTTGAATAATACAGGTAGCACTAGCACCAGTATGTCATTCTAAGTCAGATAGCCATCCTAGTGATCCCCCAGCCTGACCTAATCAGAAAAGTCAAACACCCGTGTGCTTCATCTCCTCAAGTTCACAGATGACTTTCCCTCCTTGGTCACATCCATTCCAGTTTATTTTGTGTTAAGGAGTAGGGCTGTGTGTCTAGAATACTATTTATATTCGTATTTTGATCCCAATATTTGTATTTCTGGATACAAATAAATGCACATTATCAGAAAATGCAAGTATTGTGTGCATGTATTGGTGGTTGTATTTTCTTATAGAAGTTGAGAGCTTAAGAAAATAGAAATAGGTATCTGAAAATCTGCTTAAGAGAAAAGGCGCAGTGTGTTACCTTTCTAATAGGGTGTTCTTGAAAGGAATTTCAAGAGACTTTAAAAATATTTTCAACAGTGAGCATGAGGTCACTAAACTAAAATATTTGGACTGTGGTTTGTCCATAAGGCTAACATAAACTGGGAAGAATATCCTACAAAATTCAAAGAGAAGTCCGGAAACAAGCTGTATATTTTGTATCAACTACTTGAATGTAAAGACTCTGCAATTTAAAACTTGTAGTCAGATTTGATTTCAAAACTTTCCCAATCCCAACTTCTTCAGTGCACAACGAAATTCCCTGGTAAAACTGTACTCTGCATTTTTACAAGACTAAGTTCTTTAGCAGCCAGTTATGGTAAAGTAAGACTGTCTTCTTGATTTATGCTCTTTGAATGCAATTTAACATTCACGAACACAGAATTGTCAGTCTCAACCCACTCTGTGCAATTCATTTCAGAATTCCAGTCCACAGTAACACTGGAGCTGAGAGTTGGGCCACAGATAAGGCAGAAATTTCCCAGATTTCTCATGATCCCACACATTTCCCTATTTGAGCTCGTTTTATTTATACTTCCTGTATGTTCCTACCAAGACATGTTTTTCCAAAAGACATTTTATTTCACAAAACCCAGTTACACCCATAGTATTTCATTGAGCTTTCACTGAGAAATCTCTCCTTTCCCTTGCTTTCACTTAATAGTTTGACATGCATTTTATATTTTATAGCCATTTGTGTTTTGATAAAAATAGTTACTAGTACTGACTTGTCTACTAAAAAATAAACATAGATTTTGGACTTCTCCAACAGCAGCTGACACTTGTTCTAACAATGCTAGAAAAGCAGTAACCAAGTAGATGTGGTTATGCCTCACTCGCCAGGATAACTGGTAAGTATGACTGCCATGACTACTTTCCTTCTACGCATTAGTCATTAATGCATGCCATTGGCACAGTGTGAACACAATGCCAGCTCTTCTCCCTTGACCTGAAACACCAGCTATATTCTTGCAATCGGGGGAACTGAATTAAGCACATTGGCCCTTCCAGAGGTTTAGGGTGCTTATCATACCAAATTCAGAAGACTCTGATATATCTTCCAATTTAATAACATTTCCTGCCCAGTAGGCTTGAGCGTGCGATAAAGTACGATGATGAATCGTGCCAATAAATTCTGCCATTTTATGTCACCCTCTGTCTCGCCACCACAAATCTAGTTAAGAACTGAATTACTGCTTGACACTTTCAGTTGACGTAAACTCAGTTTGTGAAATGGAAAATGAGCAAAGCTGAACATCAGAGAAACTATCCAGAAAATAAGGAATACACATTTTCCTACTGACTGATATTAGAAGACCACTACCACTTAATAGCCATAGTTAAAAAACTTCACATTTTTAAAGTTGGTTTCTAAATGGAAAGCACCTGTGTTAGCAATGCAAAATACTTGATATATGCTAAAGTTTCACATGCAGCAAAGTGTGCCAGGATTTTTTTTTATTTATTAATTTACAAATTTTCTTATTTTTGTAATAATTTATGTTCCTGCAGAATACAAAAGAACTGACCTTAAGAAAAGGATTTCCCATGTAAGTAAAATCTGGACCAATGGGAGTTTCATTAGCCCATCCTCTAGTTTTGAGCAACCAAAGCACATCATAGACACATTTTTACATATTATAGCGGCTTTAGATTCTTGGTTGTCAGAAGATGGAATATATTTATAGAGCAAGTCTTAGTTTAACAGCATCATGGATCATAACAGAGCTGGAAAGGTACCTTTTGATAAGGTGCAGCTAGTCTTCTGGTGTCTTGCTGTTTTCAGGCAGGAGTCAAAGGTCACCAGATGGCAAAAATAAGGCAAATCAAGAAAAGAGTGAACTTTCACCTTTCTAAGGTAAACAAATAAGTCCTTGCTATCCTGCGTGGAGTTTTTTACCTCTAACATCCATTTTTTCCCTCCACACCTAAATAGCACTGCTTGAGTCACATAGGTCAGAGCATTGTCGTTACGTATCGTCACAGCAGTGACAGCACTGAAGCCTGTGCTAGCTCTGGCAGCATGGTCCTGCATGTGTAATGACTTGAGGGAAAACAGCATTGAGTCCTGTAGAGTTTAGTGTGATGGTCACCTGTAAGACATGAAGGAGCAGACCTTAAAACACACAGGAGTGGAGGCTGTGGCGGTTCATCCCTAAGGCATCCTCAGTGAAAGCAAGCATAAATACATTAATGAAAGATTATATTTTATCTGTAAATGTTAGATTTTATTGCATTTAACCGTCGGTCAACACACTACAGAACACAGTAGAAATTGAATTGACAAAGTTCATATTCAACCAAAACCTTACCACAGCCAAAGCCCAAGGCATTCCCTTTCCAATATTTTTTACTATGAAGTATTGTTGTTTTAAAGATATTCATGCATTTTCTACCAGAGAAAAGCTGGTAAATATCAGGTCAAATGCTTTGACCATTGATGGAACTGTCCACTCAAACCAAAGACAACTATAAAAGTTAAATGCAAAATTCCCCTTGAATCCTCTACTTTCTACTCTCTGTGCTAGCTGAAGTGTAAATGAGAGCTGTTGTGCTTCTTAATTGGTTATACAGAGAATCTATCTCAGAATCACTCATAGGATTTATACTACATGTATGCTGTCATTAGTACACATTGACAGTGCAATTGACAACTGAATATCTTCAAATTCAGTGATTTTTAAACCATCTTATAGTCCACTCCTGGCACTTAATTTGAGGACGAAGCAGACAGAAACCTCCTGGAATTCAGTAAGAAAAAGCCTAACACTCTGTATGAGAGCAGACAAACCCCATGCATCAACGCAGACTGGTAACCAGCTTGCAGAGCGGCATGAGAAGCCAGGAAAGAGCGTGTCAATTGCCAGGCTGAATGCCTGGTAACAATGTGCTCTTATCACGGCTCATGCAACTCTGTAATGAGCTATGTTATGACTGTGTCCTGCAGATCAAAGCTATTTATTACTGCCTCCTGCTCAGCACTGGTGACTACAGGACAGTGATAAATATGGTAGGTTTGGCATGTCCTCCTTACCTACAAGGTCAAGGGACATGCCGAGAAATCAGAGGGAATCTGTTAGACAGCTTCTAAGTTGGTCAGGGACCCACAGTAGGTGTACCATCAAAAGCTGAGGATACAGAGCTTATTTGGAGCTGAGGGTAAGGGACGTTCTACTTGCAAACTACAACTATTTGAAACACAAGTAACAAAGACATTGAAGCCAAACTCTTAATCTCCTCTCAGCATTGGTATCACATAGCAGGGGGCAGGCTGGGGGGGCTCAGGCTGGGGATGAGGAACAGGTTTTCCATATGGTAGTACTCCAAGAAAGGGGCTGCCTGGGAGGGCTTCCTCCGAAGAGGCTTTCAAGACTTGGCTGGACAGAGCCTGGCCTAATATTGGTCGTAGTCCCCCTCAAGCATGAAGTTGAACTACATGACCCCAAAACAATTCCCACATTCTAATCAACGTATCTATGATTCTATGAAAGGATTTTTTCACCAGTTACCTCTTCCATAAATATTCAACTAGATACTGTCATGATTTAGGAATGGTACTCCCCAATTTAGGGCTTCCACTGAAGCTGTACTGGCACTCACTTCCCTTTCCCCTCCAGATGGTAGCACAAAAGGCGAAGATTATGGGTTTAGATAAGAACAATTCATTGGAAACAGCAATGAGATAAGAAAACCACCAGAAACAGCCACAATACCAATAATACAGTGTACAAAGAGAGGGTGACTTACATGACAAATGCTCATCAGCATGGTACAATGAAAAAAATGGTGGATGTCTTCCTTCCAGTCACCACTCCTTCTCATGATAGGAAAGGAATGCCTTTCTTCTTGAAAGCGAGAGTCCCTTTTTTCCTGCCCCTGGCAATCCCATAAGGTGTTATCAAATAACACAATACATTGCTTGCTCTCCCTTCCACTGATCTGGGCTGGAACCAGGACAATACATAGTGAAAAATGACATAAGGAAAACCGACATATAAACTATCTGCTTTGGCATTGCTGCTGTTGTTCATTCTCTGAACAATTTGTCTTTTTATGTAGCACATAAGCCATGTCAGGAATCACATTGTGCTTTCCTAGTGAAACCTCTCAATGCCATCTGGAGAAATGGATTCTTTATGACTATGCAAAGTCCCAGTTTGAACATGTCATTTATGTCAATGAATTTTTTTAATGTATATTGTTGTTCCAAATTGAAGAGTAATGTTTATTATGCAGCTTCTTAAAAGAAGCATCTGATACCATCCCAATCTTATTTTCCCCTTGCAAATTTGTAAATTGTACTATTTCCATAGTAAGTTGTACGAAGGAAAAACCCTAGATGCTTTTAGTGGGCAACTACAGGCTACATCTACACAAATCCAGACTGCAATAGAGAAAGGTATCAACCTTGCACATCAAAATACGTGAATGAGTAACAGGTTAGTGTTACAGAGGTTCTAGGTCTGGTTCACTGTATCTGTAACGTGGGAAGATACTTCAATGTATGAAAAAACAAACAAACAACCATCGCCCCTCAAAACAAATTAGGCTAATTTCTAGCCCTTCCAGTAATGTAGGGTGTAATAGATCTTCCGAAGTAAATTCAGCAACTGATGAACAACAGATATGTATTTTAAATCTCTTTTTATGTTACATGTACAAATAAAATGACTTCTATCTGCCTACAGTTTGCAACTATTGGGCAGTGTGAAGTTATATACAAAAAGGTGGAAAAATGGGTTCTCTACAAAGTTTTTGTGTCTTGCCTTCTGAATAGGTACAATACCAGCAATTCACAAGTGGGAGACTATATGGATAGGTGAACACAGAAAGCTTAGCAGGAGGTTAAAGCATCGAGTTAGGGAGCATATTTGTAGTGACTACCTTTGCCTCAAAAGTTGCCGCTGTCTCTGCATTGTGTGTGTAGACACACTTGCTTAGTAGAGGCTTTGAACCCATTAGTTCTACATTTGTGAAACAAAGCCAGATCGAAAATGATGATCATGTGAAGATCGTTCCAGTGGACTATCAACTTCACACATCTGTGGATAAACCTACTGAAACAGACACACTTAGCTTTGTGCAAATTAGACCACAGTGCCATCTGCTAAGCAGCTGATTCTAGGAAGGGGTTGGTTTACATAGTTCATTCCAGAGGTATTGGAAACATCAGGGCAGTAGGACTTCGTCACATGTCACTGTGTTTCAGGTGAGGCAGTGAATGGTGGCTTCTGCACAAATAGGCTGGTGCAGAATATGTCCTAAGGGGAGTTTAATTCACAACATGGGCTCATCTACGCTGCATCTATGTATGGTACTGAAATGCAGCCCAGAGTCACAGAGTCCATTCCAGTGCTTGAACAAGACAACACTCCCAGAAATGAAAAAGCCAGGAAGAGCTCAATCTATAGACAGTAGGCACCTGGGTGATCTGTGAAGTGTTATCAGCCTTTCCATGTCAGTATGCAGTACAGAAGATTGCTGTTTGATGCAGTTCTATGTAGGCAACTGAGTGTGCATTTCTCCCACCATGTGCCAGATGATAGACAGAAAGCAGGGCCTTCAGGTTTAGAAGTTTTGAGTATCCAGAACACTGATAAATCCAGGAGGTAATCTGCATATTCACATGCTTTGCTCCCTATTCTATAGGTTCACAGGTGTCAGTAGCACTTCAGCCCTCCCCCATCAGAAACTGAAATACCATAACTCTTTCCACATGTGAGAGGGGATCCATAAGAACAGGAAATGAAAGGACCCTTCCAAGCAATGTGCTGCTTGAGTTACTTTTACTACAGTTGGATATCCGGAAAAAATAAATCACTATTTCTACATTGCAAGAGCTCAGCCAAATCAAATCTCAATGGAAAAAAACCCCACAGCATAAAACGAAGTTCATCTGTTCAAATATAAATATCAATATAAATATTATAGACTCCGCTACTGGAGCAACTAATCTAAATTCTCTTTATAGCTGATGGAGACGCACAGACACTTCTGGAACACAAATCATCTTATTTTGAAGTAGACATCTGAAATTGGAATACATGTAAACTATACTCAAAGAGAGTAAATTTATTTTTCACCATTTATAATGGGAGTCTAAATGGAGTCTAGGCCAGACATAAACATTTATAATTATGGAATATTAATCCCACCTATGCTATCTTTTAAAGATCAGAAACGTGGATGCTGCACTGAGGAACACAGAACAAAAATAGCATAAGAAAGTAATGTAAGCAATATTGCAGCTACAAGGAGCAGAGCTGAATATGGGGATTTCCCTGTTCTTTCTAGGACTGAGGGAAGACACAACACAAATATGTCTACAGTGTCTGCTATATTATATTAACTACACTGTACACCCGTAGTATCACAATGCAGTCTTTTTGCATTGGCACAATTCCAAGGAGAATTTTAGGTCTGATAGCATGAAGTGGTATATGAGATCACTCATGGTATAACAGGGAGTATGGACCTCTGGGCTAAAGAGTTTCTCTCTCCAAATCAAGCCATTTGAAAAATATCAGCTCAAATATTTCTAGATTTCACCACAACATGCAGCAATTTCATACCCAAAGGTACCTATATAAAAAAGTATACAGCACAGTGGTCTCAAAAAGTCCTGGTCTCTGTAACGCAGCAATGAAATGTTCCAACTTATTTTCCAGTTATGTTCTAAATGATCTCAAGCCTTTTCTACACAAAGTGAGGGTCAAAAGACACTAAAAAGTAGGAAAACAAGATGATGTGGAACAGGAAATACCCAAAGTCTGGAGAAAATGCACAGCCTTGTGCTTTTGATGTTACTGCTATTAGACTTGCAATGAGCTCTTCTGCATGAGGAACTCTTAAGAAGGGTGAAGTGCTGCATATTATACAGCATACTCATATACTCACATTTACTTAACATATGAGACCTCACAGTTTCTGTCATTTTCCTATGGTCATTTTGGAGTTTCATCATCAATCATTTCATATTGTGCTATGCTAAATGCTGCCATAAATATTTTTTCTTCTGTCAAGACTACTCTGAGCTATACAGTCATACTGAAGTGTTCCTGCCAAATATCTGCTTGTGTTAAAATAACTGCTGAGAATATAGACAAACTAGGCTATGATGCAGTTTTTAAAATATCTCGCTAATATATCATTTGCACATCATACAAACACTACCAGAAATATGCCAAGAATCTTGCATATGGATATGCAGCAGCATCCCTCTTTTGTCTTTATTCTTCACTCTGCCATCGAGATGTTGCTTTTCAAGTAGTGTTACTGAAATGAGGAGAAAGATCTTATTGTCATAAAATAATGACATACTGTCCCTGTGGGGTTAAACTGCGTGTATCTCTCAAATCTGTGCATATAGTCTGTCTCCCTTCCCACTGAATAACTAACCATCACACTTTCTAGGAAGATATTCTCAATGGATAACGGGGTATATCTGTGTGTTGTGAATATACTGTCATGTAAGAAAAATACTTGTCAAAGACATACGGAGGCAAAATGATCAGCATGCACAGCCACAAAGCATGTAGATTCTCACATTCATGGGGTCTTTAACAAGAGGTAAGCTATCCTCCCTTTCTGACTTGCATTTTATCCTGTACTTGCCACAATGTGAGGAATAACTCCAAGCTGGCAGTGTCATATGAATGTGAATCCTAGCTGGAATGGTTTTTCATACGTCTCTCACAGACAATTCAACAGTCTTTTGACAGAGACTGGCCTCCATTCACAAATGGGGATCTGTCCGTTGTTGTTGGCATAACAGGGAGTATGGCTGGACTTCTGTCTGGTCATAATTGCTACAGAAATTTGTATAAGACAGACAATGAATGTTGCTGCTTAAATGCTGGTTCAGTGTGACTCACCAGAGGCAATGTGCTGTTTTCACTTATCCTGTTAAACCTCACTTGTCAAAAGGGTGAACTTGCCATGCCTGTTCTCAAGCTCCAGTGTAACTCTTCCTCCATCCAGNTTCCCTCCCCTCCCCCGCTTTAACCCGTCATGTGCAAAACACAAATAATACCATTTCCTTAACACAGAAACGCTGTGAGAAACAGTACAATAAAGAGTGTGAGGAAATATGGTCACAAGGCTCATCTAAGTAGCACAGATGAAACCTGCTTTTGTTCCTTCTGGATGCTAAAGAAGTTGACACCATCACACATTTCTTTTATCACGTTAACCACAGACCGAAACAAGAGGGTGGTGAAATCTTAAACAAGAAGTTAAATCTAGCACTGTTTCTTTAGGCCTCAACAATCTGTGACCATAACAATGTTCATTTGCAAACAAAAGTAATTTATGTGGGGGGAAATTGGTAGATAGCTCTTTAGATGTAAATGATTTTCAGACTTGAGCTGCAGGGGTTTTACTCTGTCATTCATTTAAATAAAAATGTCCTGTGCACTGTAAGTGCCTTGAGACAAATTTCAAACTATTGCACAGCACAAGCACTCCTTCCTCTAATGTGAAATTAATACCAAAGAAACACCTATAAAAAATATCAGTCCAGCTTCTTAGGTAAGACAAATTTTGAACCTTTATGGTGATGTAAATTTAAGTAACATTGCAAGTAGTTCTGAGAAATGTCATCCTGGGTGTATCAAAATTGTTTAAAAATAAGCAGTTTTCTATTTGCGCATTTTGTCTTTCATATTTCATCTATAATTGCCATCTATAATGGCTCAGGGATCAAAATTATCTACTTACCTACTGAAAGTGATCAAAAGGCTAATGAATTCTTTAGATATCTTAGCAGGGAAGCGATGGTAAAGAAGCTATAACAGTGTCACATGTGTCAGAGGACAGTCTTTACTGGAATAAGCGATGGGACAGAGAGACACCTTTTGATCATGATCAGACTTAATACAAGCAATCACATCATCCTCATCCGTCTTTGAAGTCAGTCATGATCCATTTTAAAATTAGGTATTTTCCCCTTTTTGCTGTTGGAAGTTGGTTACAGAGTACCATTGATTATTTTCTTTGAGTACCCACTAAATTCACTGAAGACCACATAAACATTTGGTCTCAAAATTTTGTATGAAATTCTATTACTTACAATTCAAGGCAATGCATAAGCATTGGAGAAAAAAACCCAAATCAACAAATAAACACAAACCTCCACAACCAACAAAACAAACAAAACAAAAACAATGAGACTGGCTAAAGGATTTAAATGTGGTTTAGTGTGCCAAGCGAGATGACTGCAAAAATATCCCATATGGCCAGGCCAATTGGAGATACAATTTTGTAGATAACTAAGTCACACTAGATAAATAACAGAGATTCATCTTTTTAACTTATAAAGGACAAGAAAGGAGAGGGTTGTGTGGGTAGGAAAGTTTGGATGGGCAGGTTGTTTCTGCTATTCAGCATCAGCCCATCAAGTAAGGGACAGAGCCCATTTTCTCTGCTCCCTGGGAGCTTGGGATATATTCCTGATTCATGATTGCTGAAAAACTGTATTTGTCCCACTATGACTACTCACACTTATGAAGTTAAACTCTGGACCATCAGTCAGACTAAGAAGATGGTTATAGGTCAGGCTTTTACAAGAATTTTCATTTTTCCTTCAAACTCCACTGCCCCCCTCTGCCCATTCTGCTTTCTTTGCCTGCTGCAAGCCCAGGCTGGAACAAGAAGAGATCAGCGCACGCTTCTATCTTCTCCCACCTCACTTAGTCACATGCAGATTTCTGAAATATATACATATATATTTATACCTATGACTAATTCCTGTTCCAAAGGAAATGGGCAGCTAATCAGAGGGTCTTCTAAGCTCATGTGGGTATGATGTGTTCAAAAGTTGGCAAAAAGACAATCTCAAAGCAGTATGAAAACAGGTGGAAATGATATCATTGGAATCAGCAACCTGTGTCTATACAGGCAGGGGCTTCTTGTTCCAGGTAAATCAATGGCTGGTCCTACCAGCCAGTCACAGGGCTGTTTGTGAACACTGGGAACATGTTGGTGTCAAAAATGGTGGATCCCTGCTGTAAAAACAGTGGCTGAAATGAAATGGTGCTCCTTGTATATGATGCGGGAATGGCCTTCTTTCTCTGATGTCCTTCTGGGAAAAGTGGGAGAAGAGAGGCAGCTGGCAACCAATCAGAGGCCTGCTGAGAGTCTGTAGGTTGTGACATGTTACATGGAAGAGACCCCAGGGGCAAAAAGAGGTGGAGTGAGCAGAGCGCATGACCAGAAAATGGGAGGGACTCCAGGGCAAGTAGATGTTGCACCAGTCATTGAGAAGGGGCTACAGATGAGTTCTGTTGGCCTCCAGATCCTTGTCACTGTGTTTTCTTCCATTAGATTTCACACTGGCTCTGTCAATCAGACCGGTTGATAAAATGATCCATGGTACTATAGTCAGGTTCTCTTCTGCATCAGCAATATTTCTCTAAGCTTGTTTTTCATCATTGACTTTTGCACAGTTCTATCTGGAGGTCAAACATTGTCATCTGCAGCAAGGGCAATTTCAAGTCAGATTCCTGAGGAATACTGTTTTTTAGGTTTCTTTTTTAGTATATATTTATTTTTGTCCTGATAATTTTGCTTTAGTCAACTCTGATAACCTTCAATTTTCTTTTGTTGTTACCAAGGATATTCTATGGCCATCAAAGTGCTTTATTTAAGTACAAATGGATTAACCTGCTGCATTTCCTGTCTTGAAAAATCTGTTATCAATAAAATGGTATTTGAGCAGACTAGGTGTTCTTCTTTGGTATTCAATTATCCTTCAAAAATCCTTGAATTACTGACTTCAGTTTCACAGTTCTATTGCTACTAGTCTTGAGGTATCAAAATACTTCTGAAATAAAGGATTCAGGGAGAAAAAAAAATGTAGAGGAAAGAAAGATCCAAATATTCATTTTGCAATTTCTTGTGCCCACTGTCTTCACAGTTTGGGACGGAGGTCAGCAAAACCCTCCAGTAGTATATGCTTTGTAATGCTTCCTAAGGTAAGCTTTGCTGTTAACCTTAAATGTGGTCATTTAAATTGTTGTTCTACCATAATTTTTTCCAAAATTTACAAGTAATTTGAAAGCGGTCACACTATTTTTTCTAAGAAAATTTTGTGAAGTTTGGAAAATTAAATTCTTCCCTGTAAGTCCAAATTCTATCATTTTATTTGTCTTTTTTTTTTTAATACATGTAGCTTTGCAGCTCCATCTTTAATTCTCATAGAATCATAGACTGGTCTGTGTTGGAAGGAACCTTAAAGACCTTAAAGAAACATTAAAGAAATCTTAAAGACCATCTAATTCGAAACACCCTGCCGCAGGTAGGGACACTTTCCACTAGACCAGCTTGCTCAAAGATCCCACCTCTCAAGCCTGTCCAGGTCCCTCTGGATGGCATCCCTTCCTTCCAGCATGTTGACCACACCACACAGCTTGCTGTTGTTGGCAAACTTGCTGAGGCTGCACTCAATCTCACTGTCCATGTCATTGAAAACATGTTGACAGCAACTTTAAATGTGACCATCCTGTCAATTTCTTCTCCACCAACTGGTGCATTATCTGGCTCAGTCTTTCCCTTACAGACTCAGTGTATTTTCTCTCCAAAGGTCTGGGCATATGTTGACAATACTTTTAAAATGGTCATAATCTAAGAGGAACTATTCTGAAATGCAATTCAGCTGATTGTTATTAGTAGTCATCAGAATACTTTGTAATTATTCCTGTGAGAATACTTTTATAGATTACATGAAAGGATGATTGCAGAGGAAAATAATGGCTGCCTTGAGCGCCTGTTATTTATCTGGAAAGCATCTTTTAATAAAGGAAAAGTATCTGGCATACATTATGTAAATGTTGCATTGTTTCAAGTCCTTTTTCTTAGCTTCTCTTCTATCCAATTTTCTAAAATGCTTGCCTTTGGTTTTTGAGTCCCACTACATCTAGAAATGCAGAACTCTAGCAATTTGTGACAACTAGCACTACTGGAGAAAGCATGACCATGTGATCTGCGAACTTGTCATACGTGTACTATTTGGCTTGTTTCTTGCCATAATTTAAATATAAATGAATTTATTTCATGTTTCAATCTGGCATATTGTCATAGTTTAACCCCAGCCAGCAACTAAGTACCATGCAGCTGCTCACTCTCCCATGAGCAGGATCAGGGAGAGAATTGGAAGGGTAAAAGGGTAAAAGCCATGAGAGAAAACTCATATTGTGATAAAGATTGTGATAAAGACAGTTTAATAGGGAAGGAAAAAGCTATGCACACAAGCAAAACAAAATTAATTAATTCTCTGCTTCCCATGGGCAGGCAGATGCTCAACCACCTCCAGAAGAGCAGGGCCCCATCACGTGTAACAGTTCCTTGGGAAGAAAAACACCTTCTTTCCAAACATCCCCCTTCTTCCTTCCTCCCCCCCCACTTTATATACTGAGCATGATGTCTTATGGTATGGAATATCCCTTTGGTCAGTTCTGGTCAGCTGTCCTGGCTATGTCTCCTCCCAGTTTCCTGTGCATCCCTGGTCTACTCTCAAGTGTACGAGAAACAGAAAAGGCCTTGTCTCTGTGTAAGCACTGCTTAGCAATAACAAAAATATCTCTATATTATCATCGCTATGTTCAGCACAAATCAAAAACACAGCCTCACACTAGCCACTGTGAAGAAAATTAGCCCAGTCTAAACAAGCACACATAAGAACATGTACTTCCACACATTCCCCTAGCATTGTCATGAGTGTTGGATAGCAAAATGAGTCAGTGAGCTAGTACTGAAAGTTTTCAAATTTTTTTACTTACTCAACCTCAGGCTAGAAAACGAAAATACGCTTACCTATTTTGTTCTTGCAACACAACATAATCATTCCTTCTTTTTCAGAGAAGTTCCAGAACAATGACATAATCCTAATGGGACTCCACAGTCCCTCCTCTCTATTATTATCAGACTAATGGGTAAGGACTTTAATGATACGCCACGTATGTTAAGCCAGTAGGAAGTCCCCTGCAGTGTTCTGTGTTATTTTTCCATCTAGTTTTCTTTGGCTTAAAGGAAGCTCATCAATGACTCTTTCCTCCTGAACAGGATATATCTATTTCTGTCAAATTTTACCAGCTCTTCTTTCTGTAACTGATTGCACTTTTAGAGGCAGAGGGCTGGCTTGGCTGAGCAGGGATCTTCTCTTGGAAATAAGACAAAAAAGGAAAGTGTATGCTCAGTGGAAGCAAGGACAAGTGATATGTGAAAAACACAGAGATGCTGCTGCTACTGTAGGGAGAAAATTTGTGCTGCCAAAGCTCAGCTGGAGTTGAAGCTGTCTAGAAATGTGAGGAACAATAAAAAGAATTTTTTCAAATACATTTATGGCACTAGACAATATAGAAATATCATTGGCCCGTTACAGGATGAGGAAGGTCACCTTACAAACAGGGACAGAGATATGGCATAGGTGTTTAATGCTTTCTTGCCTTCTGTCTTCAACAAAAATGATGGATCAAGGAGATTTCAATGCCCTGAGCCAGAAGACAATGACTGTGAGAAGTATCAACTCCTGGTCGACCATGAAATTGTATGGGATCTGCTGCTCCAGCTGGATTCCTACAAATCTATGGGGCCTGATGGGATTAATTAAAAAATCCTCAAAGAGCTGGCTGATGTCATCACAAAACATATCTCAAGGATTTTTGAGTGGTCTTGGGAATCCTGAGGGGTCCCAGTTGACTGGAAGCTAGTGAATGTTGTCCCACTTTTCAAAGAAGGGCAAGAAGGAGGACCCCAGAAAATACGGGGCTGTCAGTCTCACTTCAGTGCCTAAAGTGATGGAGAAAATTATTCTGGGAAGTATTGAAAAACACCTGAAAGACAACACAGTCACTGGTTACAGCCAGCACAGCTTCATGAAAGGAAAATCCTGCTTATCAAACTTGATTTCCTTTTATGACAAGGTAACCCACCCAGTTGACCAAAGGAAGGCATCTTTTTGGAGTTCAGTAAAGTTTTCAATACTGTCTCTCAAAGGATCCTTCTGGACAAAATGTCCAGCACACAACTGGATAAACACATCATGCACTGAGTAAGCAACTGGCTCATGGATCGAGCACAAAGGGTAATAGCGAATGAGATGACATCAGACTGGTGACCTGTCACTAATGGGGTTTCATAAGGCTCCATTTTATGCACAGTGCTCTTCACCATCTTCATAAATGAGTTGGCTGCAGGACTGGAAGGGATACTAAGCAAGTTTGTAGATGATACAAAACTCAGAGGAGCTGTTGACTCCCTCGCAGGCAGAGGCACCCTGCAGAGAGACCTTGACAAATTAGAGGACTGGGCAATCACCAACTATACGAAGTCAATAAGTGGAAGCTCCAGATTCTGCACCTGGGAGGTGGCAACCCCAGATGTACATATAGATTGGGAATGAGATGCTAGAAAGCAGTGCCCTGGAAAGGGACCTGGGGGTCCTGGCTGATGGCAAGTTGAATATGAGCCAGCAGTGCCCTGGCAGCCAGGAGGGCCAACCATGTCCTGGGGGGCATCAGGCCCAGCAGGTCGAGGGAGGGGATTGTCTCACTCTGGTCTTCACTGATGTAGTCTCATCTTGAATATTGTGTGCAGTTTTGGGCACTGCAGTATAAGAAAGATATGAAAATATTAGATAGCGTCCAAAGGAGGGCAAAGAAGATGGTGAAGAGCCTTGAGGGGAAGCCGTACGAGGAACGGCTGAGGTAACGTGGTCTGTTCAGCCTGGAGAAGAGGAGCCTGAGGAAGGGCCCATTGCAGTCTACAACTTCCTTATGAGGGGAAGAGGAGGAGCACGCATTGATCACTTCTCTGTGGTGATCAGTGACAGGACCAGAGAGAATGGCCTGAAGTTGTTTCAGGGAAGGTTTAGCTTAAGTATTAAAATGCAGTTCTTTACCCAGAGGGTGGCTGGGCACTGGAAGAGGCTCTCAAGGGAAGTGATTACAACACCAAGCCTGACAGAGTTCAAAAAGCATTTAGACAATAGTCTCAGGCACATGATGTCCTGTGCATGGCCAGGATTTGGACTTGATGATTCTTGTGAGTCCCTTTCAGCTTGGCATATTGGGTGATTTTAGGGTTTACTGGGCGTATTAGACATAAAAATTATGAAGGATATGTGATATTTATCCTGATATGAAACAATTGGCTTATATTCACCATTTCCATCCTGGAATATGTTATTACTGAATAAATCAAGTTTGCTTCTGCCATCAAAGAACTCAGTCAACCTTTCTCAGGGCTCCTGAAAGACTCCAGCTAAACACTAAGTCCAGCAGCCTTGGATAAATGGTATCCCTGGAAAGTAAATATGTAATTAAAATCATAAATTAAACCATAGTTATTTATCATCTTGAACCAGTCAGTTTTAACAAGTCGGCTTCTTTCTAAAAAGACAAAGTAGAGAAGTGAAGAAAGGAAGCATGGATTACTAGAAGAATGAATAAAAAATTGAAACACAGACAATTTGCCCAAGGTCAAGTGGATAAAAGCAGAGAGTAATGTTTAGCTTTGTTAAGCATTGAGGATAACTTTCCTGAGCAGTTAGGACACACTTACTTACCTACTAGCACAAGACCTGTTCATCCCTAAAGTCCTAACTTCCCAGGGATAAAGAAAGATGGTGGCATCCCCCAAGGTTCAATACTGGGTCTAATATCGTTTAACCTATTCATCAATGTGTTGGATGAAGGGGCAGATGCCTCCTCAGCAAGTTCACTGATGACATAAAGTTGGGAGGAGTGGCTGATATCCCAGAGTGCTGCACAGCCCTTCAGAAAGATGACTAGTGGTCTGGAGCACCTCTCTTATAAGGAAAGGCTGAGGCAGCTGAGCCGATTCAGCCTTGAGCAGAGATGACTGAGAGGGGACCTCACCAATATCTATAAGTGTCTGAAGGGAGAGTGCCAAGAGGATGAAGCCAGGCTCCTTTCAGTGGTGCCAACCACTAGAACAAGAGGCAACAGGCAGAAACTGATATGTGGGAAGTTCCACCTGAAAATAAGGAAGAATTTCTTTACTCTGTGGATGATTTTGCACTGTAACAGATTGCCCAGAGAGGTTGTGGAGTTTCCCTCACTGGTGATGTTCAAAAACTATCCTGATGCAATTCTGTGCAATGTGCTCTAAGATGACCCTTACTGAGCAGAGAGTTTGGTCCCATTCAACCTTACCCATTCTGTAATTCTGTGATGTTCATGTGCTTATGAATGTGGCTGCATAACTAGAAAGGAACTGCTAGAGATCATCTAGTCCAACATTCCCATAGAGCAAACTATAGCTAAAAGGCAGTTTGAGAAGTTTTTTCTCCACTGCTAGTGCCCCTTAACTGAAATGTCCTTCTTGAATATAACTCAGGATGGGCTTAGCAAGTGCATTAGCTTGTCATCAGTCAAGTCAAATGTGACTGCAAATTCAGTTTGTTAACAGGTATGCTATGAAAGATCCAATTACAATGAAAGCAATATCCTCTCCAGGTTGACATACTGAAGTGACTTAATGCAGATGTCAAAAGTGTCGTAGACTTTTGTCAGGGGATTATTTGGAACAGGACTGGAAAAGGACAAGCAATAGAAGCTGGTCACAAAAGTCTGTCATGAACAGAGATTCCTCTTCAACAAGCCTGATGCAGAACAGACATTCTTCAACCCTTAAACAAGGATTAAATTCCCATCAGAAAGGAGAAAAACTCTTATTAAATATGCCCACATGCCCATATGTGAACTATGCCCACACTATTCTTTCCACAGGGAGAGAAATAGTGTATTTAAGCTCCCCAAAGTGTGGATCTGACTATTCTATTCTAGCTTAGTTTATGAGCTTTTGAAAGAGGTGCATAGCTGTATGTAAGAATTTACTGATGCCATTTATGTATAGACAGTAATAAAGTCTAGGTCTGATTGCAAGAAATTGCTAGAAGACCTTGAGATCAAGTACCTGAGGGGTAGAAAAAAAAAAGGCAGATAAAATCTAACATAGCAAACCCACAATACTGAAGAAAGGACAAATAAAATTATGGACTCTGAGCAGACCGTTACTCTGTGGAGGATTAATCCTTATTTAAAAATAACATGAATTATCCAGTTTGATGGAACTATTATCTTCTGTGTCTAATTATCGTCTGAAGTTTTTTATACTTCCTTTCTGGATATGTCCACTTTCAGCTCCAGGTCATTAGATATATTTTCCTTTGTTTGTCTCTGTTGCCAAATATTTCTCTCCCATGTTGTTAGATACATGAGCAGTGACCTCACGGACCACTGAAATGGCCCCTTCACCTGGCCACAGGAATCTGAGTGGCTCAGGTAGGAGGACAGCAAAAAGTCCGCTGAGCAGGTCAGAGAGGAGAAGCAGGAGGAGGTGCAACTGTAAGAGGATTTTCCTGGTGGAGAAAATCATGCTGCATTTTTTTCTTTAAACTCCACTGTCCTCTTATGCTCTTTCTGCTTTCTTTACCTGCTGCAAGCCCAGGCAGGAATGGGGAGAGATTATGATATCTTTTCTTTCCTCACTCAGTATCTTTTCTTTTCCCTCACGTCATATGGGGTTTTCTGACACCTTCCAATAGGCTGTCAGTAAGCACAAAAGGAAACATATTCAGCATTAGCTTGTTGTCCGTATAATGGTCTGTCAGACAGCTGTAAGCTCTGCAGCAGCTGTGGGCAAAAGGAGCTCCCTCTCCTCAACCTCTGCATGAAATTTTCCTCAAAATACAGTTTCCAGTTAATGTACCCTATGGTCAGTCCTTTCGGTCCTATCCAGGAATCCTTGTGGAACTTTTCTGTATTGTTCCAAGGCACAATTTTTCTGAAGTTGGCATTTTGTTTTGGTTTTCAATTTGTTTTTTTTACCATGTAGCTTTTCAGTTGTTTGTTGAAGTAGTTTCTTGTGACCAGGAAGATGACTTTAACCAAATCTTTCAAACACACAGAAAGATTTGAGAGATTCTGAGAAATAGGATAAAAGCTGCTTTTAACATCTCTACCTTTATTTGCTATTTCTTTTTGCAATTTATCCATTTTAGTAATAGCTGAACCCATGCACCAGACAGTAGTACATACATTCTGGAATGAAGAAATCTCAAAACAGAAGTCTAGTCATGAATCACATATTTAATATCTGTAACATTTCCTTAACAACAATTTAATGATTTTACGGGTCTAAAATAAATGCATTAATGAATAGGAAGAATAGTTTTGGACCAAGACTATTCTGAACTGGCAATACATCAGGTACCTCATGATGGTTGCAACCTCCTTCCAGTTTGTACACAATCTGTAATATGAGGAATGCATATTCCTCCTGTATCTGAACTACAGCCTGAAAATCAGCCTGTAACTAGATTTAAATAGACTGATGCTAAATGACCTTTTTTTTGGGGGGGGGGGGTCAAAAANGGGGGGGGGGGGTCAAAACTAATTTTCCCAGCAGTTTTATGCCCTAGATCTGAAAATAAGGAGACATAAAGAAATGGAAAATAACACATTTTTCTTGAAACTCACTGAATCTTTATTAAAGCAAGATTTTATTTTTCATTTTTAGTCATATATTTAATCTGTCTCAAAAAGTGAGGACTGCAACCAAACATTAGTTCAGTACAGCACTACACTTTGTGGAGCTAAAGATCCAAATCCAGCCTGGCATCTCATGTCCATTTCAGGGCTCTTATTGGTGACATTCAGATGTATTAAAATGTTGGCCTTCTTTGATTTTGGCAGTGAAATAGCTGTGTTACATACTTAGTCATTACCAAATGAATATGATGAGGAATTGTAATCCAAGTGAATCATACAACAGAAATAAACAGGAGAAGGGAAAATAAAAAGGTGAAAGATATAAAGAGTTTGTTTAAGGATAATGGCTGTGAATTGCTCATGTCCAACCAAAAGATCATATAGCAGTGCTACAGAGTTGTTGGCAAGCCAGCAGAGGCAGATAAAAATAAATGAGACTTAAAATAGGTAAATGTAAAGTAGTATATTCATGGAGAAAAAATAATTGGCAGAGATAGAAAACTGGAAATTGTTTAGAAAAGCAGTAATGGAGAAAACTAAGCCCAGAGCTACAATAAATATATTAAAAAGGAGCTCAGAGTGAATTGTCATTGCAATGTAAATAATGCCAATCTGTGCTGCAAATAATTGAAAAGGATCCTTCCTAAAACAAAAGAGGTAATTACAATTCTGCTCAGTCCGTCTCTGGAAGCTACTTGTAATATGATTTCATTTTGTGTCTCTCTATTGGACCCTCAAGTGAGCATATAAACTAGTGGCAATGTTGCCATTTTTAAAAAGACAGATTAGTGTCGTATTTATATGTACATATTTACCCATATATATACTCAGTAATATGGCAGGAAAAAAAAGGCAGTGGTAGAATTGCAAGCACTTCTTTGGCAACATCGACAGGTGACTGTGACAAACTGAGTTTGAGGGACGGTGGTATTTCTTTGCTGCAAAAGTTCCACTAGAACTAGGGCACTAAATCCTTGTTTAACACAAAAGCCTGTAGCACACAGTCAGGGAACTAATGATGTTTAGGCTTTCTATTTAATAGTTCTGCTTCAGTGTCCTGATGAACTGAGTGGAATCAGTCGGTATACAGTCAATCTAGTTAGCAGAACACCTTGCTATTCAGTTTCCCAGATGTGATTGGAAGGCAAACATATTCATAGTAACCTCCTGAGATTTCATCCATCCCTGCGGTGTTTAAGGGAGGCTGACAAGCTTCGTAAGCATGATGAACAATTCTGCCAAAAACGCTTGTGAGACACACTCTAAAAAAAGTATCCTGAGGTGACAAGATTATTAGACCTTGGACAGGGATTGGTGTGAGTGCAGAGGTTTGCCGATGAGGATCCAAGGTCTCTTCTCTCTGCTTTTTCTACACTAGCCAGTCTTATCACAAAATGTGTTTGGAATCTGTTTCCAGGAGATTTCTTCCCTGGGGAGGTCCTTCTTGCTCTGAGGAATAGGGCTACGTTCCCAAATATTGACTTTTTCTGGAATCCTCTTTGCACAGCTATTCCCTGCTGGTGCTTTATTTGAAAGGAAGAGGAACAGTGTCACCAGAGAAGGGACTAAGGATGAATGCAAACTTTACTTTCCCTTACCTTTATAAGTCTTTATGGAGGCAAAACTACGTCAAGGGATGGGCATGGGGAGAAGAGAGAGGAAGGAGAGTTTCAGTGCATAGTGAAGCTCCACCAGGTACCATATCACAAGTATAGAAATAGTGGTACTACCAGTAGTGTGAGATCCATGAATCCCCATTATCATTTCGTGCATTTATAAATATGAGTGGGGAAGGCCATTTAAAAATCAATACCAAAAAAGACATAAATTTACTTATATGTAAATCTTTTGATGATACACTTAACTAGACCTCTGAACCTGGAGGATATTACATTACAGCCCAGGTTTAATTCACCAGGTCTTGGTTGCTTCTCTTCTCTAGTCTCAAGTGTTTACACACTGATTCAGTTCATGCCACCCGTGATTCTCCCATCTGAGATTAAATCATATGCTATTTGCAACTATCACAGTGAATCTGTGACACTTTCTCCCCTCTGTAAGCAATGACAGTGGAATACCATGCAAAGAGCTTCCCAAAAGCAGTGTTTGAGTATCTACACCTAATGCTCTGAAATGGTAATGCGTAAGAGGACATGTTAAAAAAAAAAAGACAAGATACTGAAAAAAGGTATCCAGGTATCTACATGCCTGTATCTCCTCCCACTGAACTCCCTTTTAAAAGCATAATTTCTGTGCTTTGGTTGATCCAATCAATATCTGTAGAAAAAAAAGTCTTTGCATGGAGAGCAAATGAAACCTGCAGCTTAACAAAGATGAGGCATGAAATAAAAGAAAGTGCCAGTTTCTCCATTGCTTTCAATATAGATATGTATATATAGATGATTTATCTGGATCTTATCATATTGGTCTCCTGCTTGTTCTACCGAAAAAAAAATCTATTCAATAAAAGTTAAACAGATATGGAATAAACATTCTGCTAACAGCAACATGACTATAAAATCTGTCCCTGTAAAAGCGTGAAAGATCAATGCAATGTTAACGCAACTATTAGATAGCTATCTTGTGACTTTTACCTCTAAGGTCACTTGATTTTCCAGAAGATATTTATCATCTTCTCTTAATATTTAATGCATAAAGTCACAGACTTTTCCCCTCTCAGTTGACATCTAAACTTATCTAAATCTTTGTCCTGGTTTGGAACAAATATATTCAGAGGGATAAATATTCTCTGATAAAAACAGGCCGCAATCACCCTCTCCCACCAGGTTTGAGGAAAGAAATATTTCCTGAAGGAAAGTGAAAGGGAAAAAAAAAGAACTATTTATTTAACCAACACACAAGGAAAAAAAAATAACAATAACACCAAACACCAAATAATATATATATATATATATAACAACAAACAANTCCATTTTAAAAGCACAAGATTCAGTTTGGGTTTTTTTTCTCCTGGCGTAGAGGAGACGAATATGGGATAATCATAAAGTCACCCCAAGTCATTCCACCCCTTATCCCGTATCATTGGCTCAATGCCCACAACTAATATATTCTAACTCTACACACACATTAATGCACATCTATATACGTACATACATACATATATACATATATATACATATACAGCTATGTACAAACAGTGACAGTAAGCAGTGGTATACAGACATTTCACATTACAGATGGTTTTCACCCAACAATCAGATCCCCCTGCGGTACACAGCGTGTTGCTCCATCTCGCTGCATTATCCACCATGTGGAGCCTGGTCCCTGAGCAAAGACAACCCCACGGATGGGTTTGTCTGTACTCGAGGCAGAATTAACCCAAACAGTCTTTCCTAACAGACCCCTGACCTGCACTACTGGGACCTTATCTCCATCTGCTATATGTAGGGATTCAGATTGGGCTGGACCAGCTCTGTTGGTGGAACCTCGAGTGTTAACTAACCAGGTGGCCTTTGCTAGATGTTGCTCCCAATTTTTTTTTTCCTCAAAGGAAAGTGAAAGGAAAAAAAAGAACTATTCATTTATTCAAGATGAACTTATTATTTTTCCCTACTGGTTCAATTCTCTTCTCCTTGCATTATTTTTTTTAACATAGTAACTTTGTAGTGACAAGAAGAAGCAGCATAGGAGCAATCTTTGACAATTGAGAGGTTTTGTTCTTTTTGTATTTTTTCTTCTCTGCTGTGAAGTGCATCCATCTGAACACCAGTGGTTGCTTGTCACTCTCCTTCCAAACGTTTCCAGCAGTGTCTTAAAACACATAAATAGGCAAAAGTATAGCACATCAAGATACCACAGAGACCAGTGAACTCAGCTCAGCGGTTTCAAAAGAGGTGCAAGCAAGGATTTAACTGAGGTGCAGAGGTCTCACTCCCAAATGGACATAAGCACTTTTATTCAAGGTCTCAAATCCCTGAGCTCCACAAAAAGCAGGAGTTCAAATGCATCTCAGCCATTTAGTGTAGTGATATTTCAGACTGTCTTTTTGAGATAGGTGCCTGCTCTACATTGTGCTCTTGAAGGGGAATCTCTGGTCATCTTGCTTTAGGCTCCAATTTTTATCCTGAGTGCCAGTTGCTCCGAAGTATTGCAGCATGTATTTAAAATGCCTGTGAAGATCCAGGCTCATAAAAATAAATTTTGCCATCACCATTATCAGTGGATCTTTTACTTCATTTTTACAGATCCTGTTTCCAAACACCCTTTTAGGTGCATGAGTTGTTTCTTTTCCTGAATATATTAGTGCTTCCTGTGGTTTTGACATCAGAGATGGGCTAATTGCAGATGTCCACAGTGGCAACATCTTCTAAGCTAAGATGTCACCTCACCCTGAGGTGTCTTTATAGTCAGTGGTCTGAAAAAGGGCCCTGATGGGGCAGGATTTATCTGTCTTGTTTACATGGCTACTTTAGAAGGAAAGGAATGGCAGTCCAGAAACACCCTAATACCTAGTTTGGGTGGACACAAACACATTAGGTCATAATCAATATGTTCCCAGTTACTTCGTAGAGACATAAACACAATACTGTGACTGCTAATTTATAAATTTAAAATCAGCATGCAAAAAAATAACAATTGATTGTTTTTAGTAAGAACAATGTGCACTTAAAGTTTGCTAACTTGGTTCCATAGGACTGAGTTACGCCACTTTGTGTAGGTGATGACATTTTCACTGTCAGAAGAACGTCCGTATCAGATGACAAATGGTATGTTGCAAATTTGTAATAACTCAAGACTTGTGATTGTGTGAACTTACCCTTTGTTAAACAGGACTTGCAGAACTGCTATAACAGTGCCATATGTCAACTACTAAAATTAGGACTTGTGTTTTATTTCTGCTGTTTTCCTCCTCTATTTTGTGTCCTTTCTGCAAGAGCATATCCAATGTTTATTCCTTCTTAGAGTGTATTTGACTTATTATTTTATTGGAAGCTAGTTTTTAAACTGTTTTCTTTTTGTCAAATTCTGGAAACAGTAGAATTGATGTGAGCAAACTCTACTCTGTATGTGTAGGTTCCAGAAAGGTAAGACATTATATTTCACAATAATGATTTTATGAATAAAAAAATACATCTCTCACCTTCAGAATGGAGAGTTCTGTCCAAAAGGATATGGACATGTGAAAAAGGAAGATGTGTGCATGTGATAGAATGAAGCTTTTTTAATGTGTTCAAGAAACAAAGGCATTTTCTGTGTCAAATTTTTACATTCTAGACCTGTAAGAAACTGGATTATTATTTTCAAAATGCCATTCCCTTCTTCCAAATTTAAGTTATCTGTTATTTCTGTTATGTATAAGATGAATATTCCACTTTGCAAATAGCATTTGTAACAGTGAATGGAATTTTGAGTGCAGTCATCTCAATATTGATAGTTTATAATTTTTTACTATATTTACGAAATTTAGCAATACTATGCTGCATCTGTTGGCATTTCCTTTTCGCAACATACAATAATGGAAATAATCTTTTAAGAACTATTAACTCCCCACTGTAGCTGGTTATACTCGAATCAGCTACGTTTCTCAAGATTTTCTGGCCTAACTCTGAATTGTTTCATTTTTAAAACCAGTAATACATGTCCCCTTTGGTACACAGAGAAGTCTGATTCTTCTGAGTAAATTATCACAAATTAGCAAAGATATAATAATTTATTTCTAGATATATCAAGTAAGAATTTTTTCCAAATATCTCCAGTAAACTATTCGGCTTTTGTATTTATGTTAGCAATCAGGAATGTGCTAAAAGTGTAAAACAGTGGATGTCTGAGTAAGTTTATATTAGTTGTTTCTTCTGCTGGGCAGAAATTGCAAAATCAAGATGTGTCATAGAACGTAGTTGCTTTAAACTTCTATACTTTCAGAACTGTATGCTTCTCTAAGTGTGTATTACCAAGCATCTGGTCACTGAAGTACATTTGATGTGAATATCTAATAGATTAAGTGCATACACTTGCTAAGAGAAATTATCTTCAGTGTTGCATGTAATTAAGATAATGCATGGCCTTAGAAAGACACTAGGATTTTTGTAATCACAAGCCATTTTTCTGACATCAACTCTGACCCATTCATATTAATTACTACTTCATTCTTATCCTTGAAATTGTAAACTTTTTCTAGCATATCCTGTCACTGTCTGTGTATTTATATAGTATGAAGCACTATCTTACCTCTCATCTCCACTGAGAATATTTAATAATAATATTTAACTTCAGCCATATAAGAGCTTGTTCTAGTTGCTCAGAATCTTTTTGTAATTAGTGGAGAGAGCTGGTGCCTACAGGGGGAAGTCTCCTTAGATGCCCACTGAAGTTTTCGAGAAATTGTCTCCTGAAGGTATCTCCACTGACTGTGGAAGTAGGCAAAGACAGATTGAAACTATACAGGATGCACTGCTCACTGAATTTCATGAGAATTTTGCAGGGAATATAGCCCAGTTTTAGAAGCTCACTGCAAATTCAGAACCAGACTTGTTGGTAAATGACAGCAAAGTCAGATACAGGATAGTTTTTCAGCCACTAAAGTAATTTTCTTGATTTCCTAGTGGTCATATTTATACTGAAGATACAGGAGCAGGAAGTCAGGATCCCAGGACCACTCACTTCAGTAATCAGATGCTACACATAGCATCCAAATTCACTTTGCAAAAAAAGCATAGATCAGGAGTGAAATACTCTACAGTCCTGTGTTAAACTTACTGAAGGCTCTCTTGAGATACCTTTGAGCTGACTGGATTAATTGGCTTAGACTAGATGAGGGTGTTTGGGTTTTCTTGGTTCGATTAGGTCTGAAGCCTGACTAAAGTCCTTTTTTGGGGTTGCCATCGGCTAGTGGACAGTCAGATCTAGAAACTGCTTGCTCAATCTCTAAAGCATTTTATTTCTGTTTCAGGTATATCTCTCTGAGCTTTGTCTTACTGTTGTCATCTGCTTTATAATTAGTCAAAGACTGTGGGACTGTCATATGCACTAAGCTGTTTGTAGAAATACGTAAACATGATGTTTCAAGCAATTACAATGCTGGACTTCAGGAAAGTTTCCCACCAAACTTTTTTAAACTACTTTTCTTCCCCATCGTAAGTCAGTTCTCAAGCATTTAAGATTCCTTTTTTTTCCAACTACTGCAAGAGCAATACTGTTCAGATCAATCATTAATCTGTTGTTCTGAACTCCTTGTTTGGTTTTGTTGGTTTTTTGTTTGTTTGGTTTTGTTTTGTTGCACTTGAAAAAGAAGCAAAAAGAAGAGTTGGAGCTAGACTCATGGGGATATATCTGTCCTCTGTCTGCCCCACAGTCTCAAATGAGCCCAAGGGGTCTTCTCATTTGCTGAAATCCAGAGAAATTGCTCATACTTCTGTCCCTGAGAAGAGCACACTAAACAGAGCTCAGATTTCACTACTGATGAACATGAGTTCTCCACCTGAGATTTCTGTCACCACTTCAGGGAAGTTTTGTAATTATTTAACAGTAGCTGGCATGAGGAATAATTACTATACATGAGATGGCTGAACTAAGAAAGTGTTATTTGCTAGTGTGTGTTGGAAAAACAAAGCTGAAGAGAAGAAGATGAATGCAGGTGAAGGAGGAAAAGCAGCTACTGAGGTTGAAAGAGGCATTACTAGACTCAGAGAAACAACTGGAAAATTTTTAAGAGTTGACAAGAATGAAAAGCCCATGGCTGTTGTGGACTCCCTAATTCTTTGAACTGAAAGAAGCAGAGTCTGCAGGAGCCTTGATGTACAGCAGGTACCTGAGAGCCCAAGGAAATCTGGTGA
>WEIV01011859.1:30498-55745 GCA_013390005.1 Calyptomena viridis | reverse complement strand
TTATCCAGGGCTTTATCTTACAGTACTCCACCAAGCAACTCACTGAAGCAGCCAAAGTCTGCTAAAGTTCAGGTTAGTGAGCTTGTTGTGTACCATCCTGGCTTCCCTAAGGATTTTGAACTCCAGCAGTTCATAATCACTGAGGCCAAGGCTGCCCTTGAAATTCACATTCCCTACCAGCATAACACCTCTTCCTCATTTGATAACTCTTTAAAGAACTGTAAGCCCTCAGCACCTTGCTGTAATGCCTGGTTTAACCATGTATTATCTGTAGAGTCACTTCCTTTTCACTCTTTTTGCTCCTGCTGGCTCACTTGTAGGCTGTATAGTCCTTACACTGGAATTGTTTCCCATAACCTTGATTCGTGCCAATGAAAATTTTACAGACCTGCATCACATGCATCTTTTAGTTCAGTTATCTCTTTTTCAGCCTGAACAATCTGTATGTATTGTAGTTTTTGCCTTTACAGAAGCTCTCCCCAAGTTTTGATCATGTTTTATATGTACTGATTTTCACCTGCTATTTTATCATCTATGCAATGTCATTAGGACCTTCTGTCACTCTTTCTTAACTTTTTTACCTTACCTTTACCCTTATCTTTTTCATCCTGAACAATTTCTTTCACTGATTACTTCCTTCAGCCTGAATTCCAAGCATTTTTTCCCTTCTCTTTATCCATATGAGGGCATGTTCCCTTGTTTTATGGTACATTCTTTAAGAGATTTTGGTCAGGAATCTGGTCAAAATGCTTTTAGAAAAATAAATATGTACAGCAATCAGACCTTCTTTGTCCATATTCTTTGTTTCCAGCAAAATGTAGTTACTCTATCAGATGGAATTTGCCTTTACATAATCTATGTTGATTCTTCCCAAGTAATTAGTACACATCCATAGAATTTCTTCCTCATATAGGCTTATTGATGAGTATTTCATAGCATCTAACTGAAAATCTTTCCAAAAGTGGTGCCACGGCAGCCTGGTACTGTAATACAGAAGCAATTGTAAGTTTAAGATTGTGCATCGGTTCAGACATTCCAGATTTTGAGAGGTCTTGGGTGGACAACATGAAGACTTTGCAACATTTATTTATTTTCTCCCTTGACATTTTATTCTGAGTTAGAGCCTTCACTGTGTTTCCCAAAGACTCTTGGTGTGGAAACATTTCACAAGTTCCTTTGTAATCAAGGTAAATTAAAAAAAAAATCGTTCAGCTTTTTTTGGTACTGTGCCTACACCAGTGGAATAACACAGTCACAGCATGGCTTCTGATTGTTGTGGTCACTGTTTCACAAGGAACGCACAACTGCTATATGTATGAGACACAGGAACTCTACAAAGCTGGGTTTGCAGACCAGCAATGATTTATATATGTCTCCTCACCATCTGATACTTTCTAATATGAAATATGAATACCTTTACAGCACAGGTAGAATCGAAATACTTTGGTTTATATATCTCAGCCACCACTATGATTGTCTTCTCTTATCTTTGACTAATATGAAGAGACATATGTAAATTCAGGATATGTTCCTAACATTTAAAACTGCCTCTAGCTTCAGTGCAAACATGAGTGTTAATTGACTTAGGCTATTGACTTCTTGAACCATTCTCTGTGTAAGAAAATATATATCACTATAAACAGCAATTAGACAGTAATTGTTCAAAGGATAGCCAACGTCATGATGGCCACAAAATTCATTGAGGAACAACTGGTCTCACAATACATTGCCAAATTTGGATTTTATAGCTTCCTTTCTGTTCTGTCTCCACAGGAAACTCACTTAAAGACAATTTAAAGTCTAGATGCTTCCTTATACTTGTGCAGCTGAGAATTAAATTCTGTTGTAAGGGAACTGTGGTTTAAAATGACTGAGAAGTTTCAAATTGACATTTTCTACCTCTCTTTCTGCAGAAAACTATGTGCAAGTGTTATTATTAAGTTAATTAAAATAATGATGACAATTTCTAATATTTATTAATAGATTCATAATATCTTTGCTTGTAGCAAACATACTTTGAAAACCACCCTGACTAGCAGTTCTTTCTTTTTGATATCTTTGATTTAATATTTAATTTAATTTTTAAAATTTAATTTTCTTTCTAACCTACAGAAAAGTTTGCACTAGTTAGTTTTATTTCTATTCCTAAATATTCTGACTCAGTGTGTCATGGAGCATGACTTTTAGCAATTATAACATTTACAGGAAATGGTTATAATAACAAGACAAACAGTGCTTAATGGTAATTGAAGTCCTTAATTAATAACATTTTAAATCCTAGGACAATCTGTTTATTAAACATTGCAGCAAAAGTGCTCAAAAAAACATAGCTTTTATTCAGATTGTACCTAGAGTCATTGCTGGACTAACAGGTTTCACCAAACTCTCAATTAAATCTGACAAACACAAACTGCTTTGCCATATAGCTAGAAAAAAATGCATGTTTATTTTAGAGCTTGTGATAATCCTGGCTTTTGAATCTACATCTTAGTTCAGCTGGTAGCTGTATTACTACTAAGCCTCTGTTGCAGCATGCCATGAGAAAGAAATTACAGGGCTCTTAGCATCTGGGAGCCTTGCCTCCCAGGCGTCAAATATCACCCAGAAGGATGTACAGCACCTCCTTATCACCTAAAGCAAGAACAACAACAGGAACATCTTCTGCCTTTGGACCTTTATGGCTGAAGAATAAGAAACAGCACTTCAGTAATTGTCTGTCACTGGGAACTGCATCTCCCTTGGTGATCCATAAGTGTCCAGTGAGCTGGTGCTTCACTTCGGTGATAGATCATGGCAGGGAAAACATAGTGGAGAGGTTGTCTGAAGCAGCTATAATGTGGATTTCTCTCAGATCCTAGTGCACTACCGTATCAGCTAAAAGCTAGGAACTGTTATGCAAGAATTTGTAGCTGAATAGCATCTTCTGGGGAAGTTGAAGGCATTCCAGCTTCCACTCTGTCCATCAGTGTTAGCACATGCTCCAGCTCATGTGAGAGGGAAGAAGCTGGTCTTTGGCAAAGCATTACCATTTTTCTTGGCATTGCAGAGGTATCTGTCCCAACTGTCTTCTGCTTCAGACAACTGTAATTTGAGAATAGCACCCTGGCACTGAGGACTGAAAGCTGTGATTGGATGAGTACTAAAAAACAGGGCTGTGTAAGTCTAGTTAAATTAAGAAATGTTTGCAGACATAAATGTCTGCCTCATATCTCTAAGGCTAAGGATACTTTTGCTTATAATTTTCCACCAGAAATCTTTCCTAGACAAGTACTTGCTATTCACAGTTAAGATACATCTTAAACTCTGATGTAAGAGAGTTCAACCATGCTAAGAGTCAGGAACAAACCAGCAGATGTGTTTAAATTAACATCCATACAGTGAGAGATGTCATTCGTCTAAGTTGGTATAGCAGGACTAAGGGTTTTTTTGCTTTGTTGGTATTATTCAGAAAGATGGCACACTTTGTATTTAGAACACCCTTCTGTTGTGACAGCACCACAATATAAATTTCCTACCTGAACCCAGTCATTCTGTTCTCAATTTGACTAATTTCTGTCAAGTTCTGTGGGTCTTGGGCAGTTTCAACTGAAGTCCTGGTGAGGGAAACATGACCGAAATATTACAGAGTGAAAAATTCATTTTCAATTTGAGTGGTGCACCAGGACCTGACAAAATCCCATTCTAGAGCTACTTCAATTTCTTTAGAATTCTTTTTCACTTAAAATATAAGTTCATGAAAGAGTTTCAGTATTACTTATATTGCTTTCTATGGTCATCACGATATTGATACTTTGGTAAACTTTTCATTCCAACTTTTCATTCAAAACCACCTTGAGCCAGATTCAGTAAAAGACTTTGACGTCTTTAAGTTACCAAGGGAAGAATCTACAGCTAAATTCTAAATCCTGGAACATGACAGAAATCTTTACTTCACTGCAGAGCTTTGGTATATAAATTGGTATAAAAATTTATATATATATATAAATTGGTATATATATACAAGGCACCCTTTTCATGCTGTTCAAAAACCAAATCTGAAAACACACTCCTAAATGTTCCTGAGCTGAATGAGCAGGTGTTGTTTACCCCTCCACAGTTATCCACCTCTTAAAGCAGAAAAGGTCAAAATCCTCAGTGCACAGAGTGAGCAATTCACATCACTCTCACTATCAAAATGGAAAGTTAGTTTGATGAAGGAACCCCACTGATGCCACCTATTGGTAGTTGGCCTTTGTGCAAGTAAAAATAACAGGATTCTTAAGATTAGGAATTCTGCGAATTCCCAGGAAAGCAAATAAGAAGGATCTGTGTCCAGTGGTTATGGCACACAGTAATGGAAAGAGAAGGAAAAGTCTGATCTCTAACTACTGTATTTGCTTATATTCCTGCTTGCATTATTCGTTCCATAATTAAAAACTATCTAAAGTCAATGTTGTTAAACCTCATTTGTATCATTCAGAAATGATACAATAGGTGTGAAAAACATTTCTGTTTCTGAGATATCATTTCATTTCTATTAGTAGCAGTTATACTATAAACCTGCAATTTTTCTGCAGGCATCAGTAGCCAGACCTCAATGATGTGGATTTCGCAAATTGGGAATTAAACATGTAAAGTTTAAACACCAAAATAAAATGAATTTGGATACCAAAAATGCCTCACTTTGAAAAAATTTGTGAACATGTAGAAAAAACATTGAGAGGTAAGAGAAAAAAAATATTATCTATAACAGATGCTGGACTATCAAATGGTTCTGTTTTGTCATCTGCTCCAGAAGCTGAAATGGAACTTCAAATCTATACCTTAGATTCAATTTTCCTAGATTCACAAGATGTTTTTCCCTTTTGTGTTTTTCCCTTTTCCCTGTTTGTGGAAGGATCTCAGAACCAGAAGTGAAAGAGACGTGTCTTCAAAAAGGGCTTCTCCCATCAGCTCCAGACTCCAGTGTTGTCATTATATTGACATCACATCCTGTCTGAGGTATGTGACATCCCTGTTTCCTTAAGCACCAAGGAAGATATTGCCAAGTGAGATAACAATGAACCAACCACCATAGACTAAGCTCCTGTTATCCTTTCCAGGCACAAACTATCACTTCTTAACCTTCCATCCCAAAATCCTCAAAAGAAATGACAGCACTGATTTTTCATCCTGAAATGGGGACAAAAGCAATTTAAAGACACTTTTCAGTTCAGGAAATGAACATCACAGATGTCTAACTGCAATGGCAGTTTCCCATAGCAAGTAGACTATAAGCTCTGAAAAGTTTTAATATCTTTTTATATTAATTATTTAACTATTATCTTGGTTTACAGACAATTATGCAATTATGCGATTTAAATCTAAAAACACGAGAGCAGGAAATATAGAAATGAAGATAACAGCTCTTTATTAGATATATATTAGTTATATATATTCATATATTATGAATATACATATATATATGCCTATGCCAATCTATATATATTTAAATGAGAAAAAAACCCACAGAACATAAAAAAACCCCAAACAATATTTTCCAGAAACTGGAAAACCTGCAGTGAAGGGGAAACAAAGAAACATCTTTTACCCCATGGGTTAACTTTTAAGTCTCTGTAAAAATATTTCAGTTATGTGGAAATGGGAGCTGCCAAAGAGATGGTAAAGTACCATTTAGACTGAGTGGTGACTGAGTGGTGGGCTCATGCAAACTGCAGCAGGGCTGTTGTAAAAAAAAAAAGTGCTGGGAGGTGAGACCATGTTGCTTTCTGCTGGGGAGACAAAAACAGGGAGGAAATACATCTCCTGCAGCTGTTTCACTGGGAGCTGGTACTCACACCCTCCCAGTGTTCCAACGCTGAGTAAAAAAGAGACTGTGTGAGTCTCAGCAGAGGACCAGTTCTGGTTCTGCCCAACACCACCAACTCTTGCCCTGGAAGTCCCCAGAGTTCCTTGCGACTGTCATGGTCGCTGGGTGCCTGCGACCACCAGGAGACACTGCCCCCGGGCCAGGCCTCGTACGGCTCAGGACACCATGCCGCCATGGACAGCACCGTCCTGGGCTGGGACCCCGCATGTCCCAGGGCACGGCGAACAGTGGCGAGCCCCCCTCCCCCATGTCATGGGCTGCCTCCCAGTCCAAGCCTGTCCCTGGCACGCCGGGTAGGGTGGGCCAGCTGCAGAGGGGCAGCCGGAAACCTGTGTGGTGCAGCGGCCTGGAGCCAGGCAGAGCCCTGCCCCAGCCCTTGTCAGCACCTGGGCACTGGCCCCGTTTCCACAGTAAGGGAAAACTTTTCTAAAAACTACTAGCCCACAACAACTATGTTTTGGGGGGCATACCATTTGGAATTCTTCTACCTGCATTGGGAAACACCAGAGAATATTTCCATACTAAACTAGAATGTCTTCCCTTCTAATCAAACACTGTGATTTTCCTGGGGTTTTGTCAGTGGTGAATTCATCAAAGAACTACTGAAATATGTGCTCATCACAACATGTTGTAAAATTTATGCTCTCTAGGAGAAAGGAGAGAAAGAGCAGACTGATTAGCTTCTGTATTTGGTGGTGAACTTCCAAGAAGAAAACATTAATTGGCTTCTGAGATTGTAATGTAGATTTATGCTTATTTCCTTTTTATGCTAAAATATTTACCCAGTTAAAAATTTATGCCACCGGTGTGGCAGACCATGTTTTGGAACTAAATGAATGGTTATCTCCTGAACTTCTTGCTTTAGGATTTAGGAGTAATTATTTGCTATATTCATTTGATGGTAATCCAAGGATTTACTGCTAGTGGTTCTGATAAATTTTTACATGATTTTGTTTTGATCATAATCTGATATTTGTACTGTTTAAGTCCTAAGTGATTAAGAAGTACTTGTAGAAAGCTTACCTATTGTGTCCTCTTTGAACTGATTCCTGATTATTTACTAGTTTTAATAAAATTTGTGAAGAGAACATTCAGTCACTTTTATCTTGATATATGATTTTAGATTTGCCATTGAGACTGAACTGTGGCGGTGTATATTATAAGTTTATATATCTACTTGTATTTCATTTTATGTACAGTTCTGTTACCCCCTATTAGCCCTGCTTGTAAATGGACTGCCCCGGTCTTCCCCTTCCCTTGATCCCACTTAGTTCCCTCCACCAGTATCTTCCTCCCTCACAATCTCCCCGCCTTCAGGTCCCTCTGTGCCCATCCCAAATATGTACCCTGACTCCTCCCCTTCTTCCAGAACCTTCCCTGTCTCTCCAAGTTACTCGGTCCCTGGTTGGTTTGAGTACAAGGCCTTAGGCTTCCTCTCATGCCAATCACCCCTAAACCCCACTCCTTCCCTCCCCTGGTTGCTCCTTTCCCCATTTCCACCCCCTGTTTATGCCCCCTACTTAAACCCATGTTTGAGAACCATCTTGGCTCTTGTGGGTTGGTTCTTCTAGAGGCATAGACCTCTAATAAAGGTTCCCTGTTACACCACCCACAAGGGTCATCTTTTGTCCTCTTCGTCAAGCAGCTGGTCCGCCGGTCCTCCTCCAGGGACCCCAGCTAGGGACTGGCGAACTGCCCTCACTGAAGAAGCCCCTTGTGGGGCGTGAGGCAGGGCATACTGCCTGGTTGGCAGCCGCTGAGTCGCCGGGCGTCCTGAGCCCTTCCGTGAAGGGCCGATTGGTCGCCTGGTGGCCGAATCTGCCCAAAGACCCTCAGGGTGGCTGCAAGCTAGTCTGGACTTTTTGGGGTACAGCCATCTGAGGAGGGGCATGGCGGCACTGAACAATTACTTTCCTGTAACTTTGACTCATTCTGTGTGATTCAATAAGATGAACAGGAGGGAATTATCCAGTATCAAAGAGTGAATGCACACTGGTTCTAAGCACTTGGTAACTACAGATATGGCTTGCTAAGATATATCATTAATTTCAATTGTAACCAGACTGCCCTTTTCAAGTGTGATTTGCTGTTACAGAATGACAAATAAAACCAAAGTTTCAGTGTACAAAAAAATTTTGGATATATGATCTTAATTCAAATCAGATTAAAAGCAACCTTTTATAAAAATTTCCTATGTAGCAGAAATTTTCCAGAGCCAGCAGCTGTTTTGTGAAAGTGACATTCTTGTCAGTTTGCCTAAAAATAGCCAATTTATGAGAGCAGTTGCAGAGGGTTTCAGTATTTTCCTGCCCACAGGAGATCTGTTGGTGGGATGCCAAGACACTGACCCTAATTCTCAAAGGATCTATAGCTTTGGGATAGGCACAAACCTGTTTTGGCTCTGCAGGAACTGAGTCTGAAATGCTTTGAGGTGAAGTATTTTAGGTTTACTGAAATAGTAATTCCAAGCAGAAGTTTTTCTCTTCACAAAGTGTCTGAAACTCGTGAAGACAGTTGAGAGTTTCTAAAATGTCCTGATTTGTTCTGCAATCAATTGAAACAGAGCAGTTTTTAATAACTCTCAGTTGCATATCTCACCCCTGGGCTGAACTGATTACATTGCAGCCTAGCATTCATTTTGAAAATTAGATTTCAAAATGTGCCTCAATTTTGTCAAAGTGTTTTTTTAAAACAACAGTTCCAAGAGCTGAAGTTACCCTTCTCAGTTTTTTTGAAAGATTAACTGGAAAAGTGGAAGTCCACCAAACCACATGTTCAATGAACCACATCACCACAAGAGCAGAGAATTTTCTGCAGTAGTAGAAAGTATCTGCAGAGCCAGCTGGTTCCCCTTCTCTCAGCTGTCCTAGTATGTCAATAGGGAGAAAAGCTCAAGCCACCTACTACAACCTGTCATGTGAGGTGTCAGCTTGTACTGTACTGTGATGTACAACCTGTCCAAGCTCTATAGCAGTGGAAACTACCATTTGACTGGAAGAGATGCTAAGCAAGTTTGCAGATGGCACGAAACTCCAAGGAGCTGTTGGCTCTCACCGAGGCAGAGACGCCCTCCAGAGAGACCTCAACAAGTTAGAGGATTGGGTGATCACCAACGATATGAAGTTCAACAAGTGGAAGTGCTGGATTCTGCACCTAGGAGGGGGCAGCCCTGGATGTTTGTGGTAATGTGTAATTAGCATGTATTTCTCACTGTATATTATTGTTCTGTTACTTGGTATGTTCTGTTATATCCCTACCCTGCACCCCAGATGGTTTGTCCCCTCCCTTCTCCTCCCTTCCCATTGGCTGGAGCCCCCTATAAGAACCATAGGCTGGAAATGGGAAGGGCTCTTCTCTGGTTATCCCTGATAAGCTTGGATTCTCCATGAGGCCCGTTGCTTCTGGAGTGAATAAACTTATATTATATGTAACCATGGAGAGCCACCAGCACCTTCTTTGTCCTCCATTTCCCTCAGCCTACCCCCAGGGAGTGCAGGGGCACACTCACCCCTCGGCAAGCCCTGAAGAAGCCTCCTCCTACCGGTGCCTGAGGCTGAAGCAATGCCTGGGCTGAAGAAGGAGTGAGGCATGGACAGGGGGAAGGCTACAGATGTTAATACAGACTGGGGAATGAGATGCTGGAAAGGGACCTGGGGGTCCTGGTCAACAGAAAGTTGAACATGATTCAACAGTGCCCTGGCAGCCAGGAGTGCCAACTCTGTCCTGGGGAGCATGAGGCAAAGTATCACCAGCTGGTCGAGGAAGGTGATTGTCTCACTCTGCTCTGCACTGGGGTGGCCTCATCTTGAATATTGTGTGCAGTTTTGGGCATTGCAATATAAGCAAAATATTAAGCTATTAGGGAGTGTCCAAAGGAGGGCAATGAAGATGCAATGAAGGGCCTTGAGGGGAAGCCATATGAGGAGCAGCTGAGGTCACTTGGTCTGTTCAGCCTGGAGACGAGGAGACTGAGGGGAAACCTCATTGCAGTCTACAGCTTCCTCGTGAGGGAAAGAGGAGGGGCAGACACTGATGTCTTCTCTGTGGAGACCAGTGACAGAACTTGAGGAAATGGCCTGAAGTTGTGTCAGGAGAGGTTTAAGTTGGATATTAGAAAGATGTTCTTTACCCAGAGGGTGGTTGGATGCTGGAACAGATACTCCAGGGAAGCAGTCACAGCACCAAGCCTTCCAGAGTTCAGTGTTTGGATGATACTCTTGGGCACATGATGTGACTCTTGGGGATGGTCCTATGCAGAGCTAAGAGTTGGACTCAATAATTCTTGTGGGTCCCTTCCAACTCAACATATTCTGTGCTTCTGTGATTCTGTGATTTTTAGGTGTCTGAAGCTGGAATGTAACATGATACTTTTTTATTTTAAAAAATCTTGGCTATGTGTTAGATGCTAGCAAGACTGTGGATCCCAGCAGGGCTGTGAATCTCAGTTAAAAACAAAAAAAACCAAACAAATCTGGAACTCCTACAGAAGGCATCCACAGTCCCAGATAGGGCTGTGTTATTCAAACACACTCAATACCACTGTTTTATGTATGAATCCTGAATACATGGCACTTGAAGGTTAGATGCTGCACTGCAATAATCAGGTGCCCGTGGTGGATTTGAATAACTGTTCAAATAGGACCTTAATCAGCTTTGTAATTTATTCTGTGATGGATTTAAAGAAATGGACGAAAGATAAGATTAAGCTTCATTTGTCCCAAATTGTGTAAACCACAGGTGCTTTATATTTAATAAAAGATACCACTTGATTTTTAATTCCTGTAGTCCTTCTTATTAAGTGTTACTTTTCAAACCACTCTATGACGGAATAATAATAAGCTCTGCCACACTTGTTGCACGGAACCCATTAAAACATCATCTATCCTTGTCCTGTGAAAATGTGCCCCCTGAGAGGTGGTATGAATATTGATTTTCAGAAAGTAAAGAAGAAAATTGCCCACCAAAGAGCAAATCTAAATTTCAAAGCTCACATGCACCATTATGGTACTTTGGATAGCACATTGGAAAGTTTGGTGATAATTGAAGCAATCTGACTCTTGCTTATCAAACTTGTCACAAAGAGGGTGTTTTTGCCCAACCTTTCAAAACAGGAAATTGTCTCCATGCTTAGTAATTTGTTTGACTGTACGGGTCCATGGGAAATTGAAACCCTTTAATGTCTGACCAGTCAGCGTCTTGTATTGGAGACAGATTCATCAGTTATATGGTGTGTTAAATTTGCCCTTTCAGGGGGACCTGAGTCAATAGAGGAGGGGACCCCTTAGCAGCCCTTCCTGATGTGTTATTCCAATGTCGATTAAAACTGTTAGCACCTTTATAATGGAATCACTCTAACTGTTACAAAATAACACCTTTTATTAAAACAAATTATGACAAGTGAGGGTTTATGGTAGTCTATGATAGGATCTGTCAGAAAAGACACATTTAAACAGTGTAAAAGTTCTAAAGCAAAACAGTCGACTAAAAATATTACAAAGCAAAAACAAGTTTAGTCTTTAAAGCAAGCAATTAGCACACACATAGGTTACTGCTCACCCATACACGCATCCCTATATTAGGTGGAGAAGGAAGGTTCAGCTCGTCAGCTGCCCCAGCAGTGTAGTGGAAACTTCTCCCAATTTCTCCTCTTTATGTATTATTTCTTAAGGTTTAGGCAGATTTTTTAATTACTTTAGTCAGATGTGCTATATTTGGGTGATGTGACAGGCATCGTGATGGATAGCTGGCACAGGTCAAAGGAGTCACCACATTCCCATCCTCTACCTGGTTTACTGAAATCCAGCTGTGGTTCCTTCATACCATCCCATTCTTCAGCGTACACGTTCTTATCAGCGTTTAGGGAACTTTTATCGGGACAGTGTGACCTTTACGTTATTCGAGAAGTGGCAGCTGGAGTCTCTTTTTGCCAGTAGGAAATGGCAGCAGGTCTTTTCTGTGTAAATCTTATTCTGTTCTAATTTCTGACTTTGTTTCTGACTATATTTATTTCAGTCCACAAAACTGAAAATTCGAATTCCTATTTGACTGCATTCTGATTTCATAAAGTTGGACCCAAAGATGTCCTACCTCATATTTTGACCAAAAACTCTTCAGAGAGTCACGTCAAAAAAATTTAGTCCACAGCACATCAAATGTCATCTGTTAGTGACTCCGAACCAGCTTAGGAGAACAGTGAAAGTTTGCCCTTTTTTTTCTGTAAATGATTTGCTGAGTGGCTCTGGGAAAATATTCCTCCTCCTTGTGCTGCTCTGTCCATGACTACAAGGAACAGCACTGTGTTTGGCTGCAAAGCACCTTGAGAGCTGAAGATTTAGCTCCAAGTGTTCTTAGACTTGTCTATTTACAACAGAAGCAAAGGGACCAGAGTCACAACAGAGATAATATGACAGCAGGATACAGCAGCAAACAGGTAAAAAAGGTGCAGGGTTTTGAACAGTGGTTTTGGTCTGCTTCATTCCACAGCAACAACTACCATTAAAGATCTGGAAAAGTCCTATTAATAATGGAGGAAAGGAAGAAAATGAAAATGATTAAGGCTGTGATAACATAAGGTATTAAGGACAGGTTTTACTTTAATTATATCCTTAATCCTTTTCTTTTTCAGTTAAAAATTTTGTAAGAAAAGCTCTCATATGATTATATTTTAGACTGTATTTGAAAAGTCTAATTCCTAACTTTTGGGGGAAAAATAGTCAAGACAAAGTAGAGGTTGTTGCTGCTGCTAAATCATAAGCAAGATCAACAGACAGCATAAGAGAGAACAGCAAAGCCATAGATCTTGTTTCTGGTGATGTCTGGTGCTTGCAGGCTGCTGTAGGCAGCTCAAGGAGGTACTTCTCAGTCACTGCACCAGTGTGGGTGCTGTTCCTGTACTGACAGCTCTCACTGGCCTTGCCACAGTCTCTCACCTACCTCGATGTGTTTGACCCTCATGGCACCATTGCTTGTGACCCCATCACGTTGCAGGAACATGCTGCCTGAATGCAGGGTGCTCTGGTGACACTGAAGAGAGTTAGGGACTTGCATAAGGTTACTGCCTTTTGAAGGATGTTACTGTAAGGTGCAATACTTCTCTGTGCAAAGAACAGGCTCTGAATAAACTTCCTCCAGGACTTGGAGGCAAAAGCACCACTCAACTGAGTTCAGTTTATAAGTCTCTTAATTAACTAAGAGGAGGCTAATTAGCACAGCATTACAGCACCATGACCATGCTCCTTGCAGGGTTCATAAGGATTTATTTGCCACTTCTATACCTCACAGTTCTGTCTCCACACAAAAGCCTGAGAATTTCTCCCTGTTTGACAGGGACCAAGGGACCTTAGACATCTTGGAGAGGCTGAGCTGGTGCTAAAGTCAGCTACATGCAGTACTCAGTGACCAAGAACTCATGCTTCTCCTGTGTCTACACTCAAGCCAATCAAACCTCTGTGTTATATTCAGTTTAATATAAAAGACCAAGACAGATTTTGCTGCCTTGAATAGTGTTAAGTACAGGCCATTCACAGAAGAGCTTAGAAATCTCAGATCAATTCTTCCCTTTATGTGCACAGAAATCAATAAACACATATTGTGTCGTTCCAGGCTGAAAGAGTTAACTGCTTTTCAGCTGATTCTAGAATCTCCATTTATAGGTAGTGACTTATGATTGCCTGAGTTGTCAGACAGTGTGTCATTCCTGTATTAGTCATAATTTACTTATATGTTTCTGCATAATTTTAATGTATGTCAAATATGATTCATCTGGGATGCTATTTCTACTATCACGCAGCACTTACCCAACTGACATTTTGGGATAATGGAGATCTTGGGAGACTCTTAGAATAGGAAACATATTAAAGCACCAGAAGAAAAATAAAAAATAAAACCAGAAAAAAAGTCATACCAAGACTGTGAAGGTTAAGGTTGTGGTTAAAAAAGAACAAAAATTGGTACTAATGAGCAGGTCCTATGTGTGCCTGGCTCAAGAATTTTAGCTAGCAAAGTCAGTCATCTGGCATCCCACAATATTAACCTGTGGATATCTTCACAGAGAGAATCACTGCCTCAGGACAGGCATCTAAAATAAGAAAAATTGCCCTCTTCAGGCATTCTTTCCCTTTTTCCTATAGAGTCTGGACAACAATCTACATTTTCAGAAGTCAATATTTCAGCAGATAGGCCCCACTTACGCTAATTCAAAATTGTAAGAATAAGTGTTTAGTTTAAATCCTATTCCTAGCTTAGGCTTTCTTGAATTATTAGAAGCTATAAACAAATATCACACATGCTACTCAAGCACTCTTTGCTTCTCCCACTAACTGGCATATCAGTTATGTGGAGCAGCCACTAATAACACTGCTACTGAATAAACCAGGCCTGAATCCTCCAGAGGATCCATAAAGTGAGAACCTCATGAAGTTCAACAAGGCCAAGTGCAAGTTCCTGCACTTGGGTCAGGGAATTCCCCAGTATCAATACAGACTGAGGAAGGAATGGACTTGGAGACACTGGTGGACAAAACATTGGAGCAACTGAGCAACTGAAAGATGATAAATTTTGACTGCGCACATAAGAAAGACAATTTTACAAAAATTGTAATGTTAGAGCGACAATAGACCAGAGAAGTTGTGGTTGCCCCATCCCTGGAAGTGCTCAAGATCAGGTTGAAGGGATCTTTCGGGCAACTTAATCTAGTGAAAGATGTTGCTGCCCATCTAGATGACCTTTAAAAATTCCTTCCAACTCAAACCACTCTGTAATTCTACCCAGAGATACAGAGTGTCAAGGCTCCTACCTTGGCAGTGTGTGACTGATTTCAGAGACGTATCAGGAATGGCTGAGGTCTTAAATTCCCAACAAATACATCTCTGACTGAGATGAAGTTAATTTTCCCCATAGCAGCCCTCACAGTGCTGTGCTTAGTACTGGTAGATAGAAAGATGTTGATAACACACCAGTGTTTGGCTACTGCTAAGCAGTGCTGGCACAGCATCAGCATTCTCTCCAACATTCCCTGATTACCAGTAGGCTGGGAATGGGCAAGATCTTGGAAGAGGACATAACCAGGACAGCTGATCAAAGGAATAGTTCGTACCATTCAATGACTGCTCAAATACAAAGGCTGAGAGAAAGGAAAAGAAAGGAGAAGAAAGCTCTTTCTTTGGAATGGGGGACATTTGTCTTTAGGACATCTGTCTTCTGGAGCAACCACTACAGATTCTGAAGCCCTGCTTCCTGGAAAGTGGCTGGACATTGACTGATAATAGGAAGAGAATAAATATTTTGTTTTCCTTTGTTTCCACTCATATCCTTTTTTTTTTAGTTTGTTAAACTGCCTTTTTCTGGATCCACAAGGGGTTTTTTCATCTTTTCACCCCCTTTAGCCTGTTGAGGAGGAAAGTGACAGAGTGACTTGTTGGCACTTGTCATCCAGCTAAGGTCAATGCATCACAACAAGCCATCAGCTGTTCAAAGCATCGCTGATCATCTCAAGCCATCACTTGCCAATTATCTTCTTCAGTTGTCTCTATGTGGTGTGTACAGAGCTGACAGAAGGCAGGCACTAGCCAACAGTTTAATATACAAGTGTTTTGAAACTCACAGCTCCTGAAAGTTCCAAATATTGTTGAGGATTCCTATGCCTTGTGCTGCTACAGGAATGAACTTTCTATGGGAATGGCCAGAGCATCTCAGTCAAGAATATTGCACCCACAGACAGATGGACCATATCGATGTAAATAAATGACAGAGAAGTAAAATATATAAGTCTATTTACCTAGATAAGTAAATAGATACGATTCCATTCAAAAGCTTTCTCTCAGATTTGGTGGAGTAACCTTAACATCACTGTGAGTGCACATAGCATTAGGATTACAGATGCCCTTCTCTCTTTCTGCTGAAATGAAAGTTGAATTCCTGATGTCACATGTGGTGGTCCAGCAGGAGACCTTGACAAAGTCCCATACCCAATGTTTAGTACACAAACATATAAGCACTGTGAATTCAAGTTCCCATTTTGACTCAGGCAACACAGAGATGTTGAGCTCTCAAGCTGAGGCTGCATCAAGGAGATATGATGTGGAGTGTGAGGGCAAGAATGCAGTCCCAAACACACCAGAAGCTGGTAACAATCTATTGTTCCAGTAGAAAGCTTCGGTTGCCAAATGTATTTGTAAATGTCAGCAGTTATAACTAATTTCTTTCTTGGTGGATTGTTGCTGTCCATTTGTTCTGTAGAATAAAGGCCAAAGGCTGTCTTTAAAAATGAACTGTGTGACAGCTCTACTGAAAAATTGTTCCATGACTGGAGCCATTAATCACAGTGTGACTGTAACACCTTCAAATGAAATCAATACAAAATAATTGAAGCCTTTCTAAAGATCTGACTCAGGTTCTTGCATTAATTCTGGTTAAGTCCAGCTGAGATAAGGGGACGGAATGATGACTTATTCAATTCATATACTTATTCTCTAAGTCAGATGAAAAAAAGAGGTTTGCATGCTGCCAATTATCTAGGTTTGAAAATCCTGCTTTTACATGGAAGTACTTAAAAACTGTGTGATCAACAATAAAAAAATATTGGCTTCACTCAATATAGATATAGATACAGAGCTATATTTCACAAACCATGGGACTGGAAAGCACTTAGATCATCCATTCTCTATAGCTCCTCAAAGCAGGCACAGCTATATTTATGCCAGTCCTCACAGATGTTTAAAGACTTATGACTTTTTCTCCTTTTCTCAGAAAATGCAGAGAAGACCTTATTCCCTTTGTCTTTAAAACTAATTTCTTGATAAGTAATCTCATGTCTGCCTTAAGTTATTTCTTTCCTTAACTAAAGAAATCCAAGTCATCCTTTAGTATTTCCTCATTCACAGTATTTTCTAAATCATGCTTGCTATGCACTTCTCTCCAGTTATGCATATTTTATTGAAAATAAGTAATAAAATCTGAAAAAAAGTAATAAAGATCCACTCACATCCTACCAGGATCCAATAGGAAGAGACATTTCATGTCTCTCACACATAAAAACGTGCTTATCCACCCAAGGACGCACCTTTAATCACAGTGGCAAAACATTACTGCTTCATGCTTGACTTACGTGTCACTCACTGAGATGCTCTCCAGCCAGTTGTTCTCTACCGTGATTTGTACAGTCTACAGCTACTGCTTGCAGATCACACTTGGTTCTTGCTCTCAAGGAAATATGCCCTGTTTGAGTTGCATAATTTCTCTTTGATACATACTTCTCTCCTGACAATGAATATTCAACAATGAACTTTTCCAACAGCAGTACATCCACCTAAGAGCTATTGTGCATTTTTCTAGTTTGTCTTCAAAAATCTTAAATGAGATACATCTAAGAGCCTTTGTAACACAGAGCTCACTGTGAGGTTGCATTAGATTTGTTTGATATATATTTGACAAAGTGTATTTGCGAAAGTTTTCTTTCTCTTATCATCTAGGTGTTTATACTTCATTATATTTCAATGTCTTTGTAGAAATATAAAGTGTCTAAGCTCAAAATTTCCTGTCTCAGGGTAGTGGAGGTGGGGAGCTTTCCCTTTGAAAAAGACGGATAATTTTATTGTCTTTTTTCAGTCTTTTGGAAGCTGAACTTAGCTCCAGATCCTTCAGATTTTCAAAAGCTTCTACCTGCAGTTTTGAAAGTTTTTCAGTCACTCAGATGATATAAGGTAAATTTTTTGTGTTCTCTAACTTGTGGTTTTAAGATAAACACTTGATTAAAGTTCACTTTTTCAGTGAAGACTGTTGCAAAAAAATACAATGAAAACCTGACCTTCCTGCTGTCATCTGCTAATATTTTTCCATTTCTATGCTTTACTTGCTTTTTTCCTTCTCAGCTTCACTTTCTCAAAACCTTATTGTAATTCTTTGCTTATGTTTGGAATTTCCTCCCTTTATCTTGTGCTCATCTATCCATATTTTGATTAAGTTTCATTTATTTGTTAGATGGGGCAAGGGGTTGGAGTGAGGAAGTGATATGCTCTCCCTCAGCTTCTGGGCAGTGAAAGAACCAATGATCTAGTTGTCCTTCCTTCATACACCATTTCCAGGCTGTGAACTAAACAGCTGTGTGCTGATATCCTTGTTGTGATTTTGGTTCATATGTACAAAGTAGCTGACTTTGTACAATTTTGTACACTTCGTACAATAGTGGTTTTTGCTGCATGACTAACTAAATAATTTTGTCCAGCACACTGTACATGCAACAAAACACTTGCATTGAGATTACCTATGGGATAAAACAACACATAAGTACAACAAGCAGTAGATAGAGGGGAGCAATGCCATTACAAACAGCATATGTGACTTCTGAAATGGGTGGTGACATGTTACCACAGGTCTCACCTTAGAAATTACACTGAGAAATTACTTGGAAATTGTCACTGCTGAGACAATTCAGTCAGTGATTTAAGGCACCCATAATTACACCATTATTTGTGCACTCACAAATCACTAACAAAAGCATCTTTGGCATGATAAGAAATACCCCCAAAAAACTCCAAACCAAAATCTATGTAACTATCTAGAGTACACAGTCCAGAGGTTTATGCTGGCAGTAAGAGGATGGATGTCACAGACATCATACAAGTTAAGGTGTTTAGCAAGTGCATTTAACATCCTTTCAAATACTCTGGAATTCTTGCTCCAGAAGAGTTCATCTCTGTGTCTTATTTGCTAGCCTGGATGTCTGAGATATCCAAGGGCATTTCAAGTTATACTAGATGCCTATGTTTGGGTAACCAAATCCCACCTCAAAGTCTCAGTGGAAGGAATGCCATGCTGGTTTGAATTCCAGACAAAAGTCAAAAGCTGGATGAATATTTGCACATGGAAATTAAACCTGTAAAAGACATTATTGACACCTTAAAACATATGAAAGTTAAAACTGTATTTGAAGAACTGCTGCTCTTTAACTATTGCAAAATTAATCCTGAAATCATTTCTTTTTAGCCAAAACAAGAACCAGTTCCCCACAGGATTTAGAGGACTCATGGGTATTCCCACAAGGAGAGCAAAAAGCATTTTTTGGAGTATCCTTGGTGAGAGCACAGAAGGCTGTTCACCTCTGCAGAGATTTCGAATTTGCCTTTAAGGATACACAGCAGGCAGATTTTTTAAACTAAATCTGTGCTTGAGGGTGGTTTTGTTTTGTCAGTTTATGGATAACAAGCCTTTAAGATTGATGAGGTCCAAATATATATGCAAAGCAAGAATTAAGATAATGAACAAAAAGGTCTATGAGGGTAAAAGAGGGATAACAAATGATATAACGAAGTGGAGTCCCACAGGTACACACTCCTTAATTGTCAGATGCTTTTTAAAGGCATAGTGAAAACAATTAAGAGATACTTGGCCTGTGGGAGACTTCTGTGGAGTCAGTTGTACTCAATACATGTGTCCCATTAAACTGTGCTCTCTAGAGGTGCATTTTTCTGTAACAAGGCAATGCATTTATATGTTTTTTCATATTTTTGGAAGGATGGATATATACACGTGGATAATATAGACAAACCTGCTTCTCTGCCTGTGTCCACTCTAAGATGGCCAGACACAAATTAGCTCTGACACAGAAGTGTCACATGATGTTAAGATCCATGTCAGCAAGACCGATTAGCTCAGGCTTATAACTGTACACAGCATGTAGATTGGATCTGACTCTTTCCTAGATAGCTCAGGGAGTATCAGCTCAGCCTACAGTGAGCTGTAGGCCTTCCCACTATGTATAGAGACTAAGTGGTGTAGTGCAGGAGCTCCTCACTACCAATCTCTCTGCCTCAGCTGCATTAGTAACCTGGCACAGGTAATCAACCACATGCATACACAGGACAACCCACAGGCTCCTAGAATCCCACTCTGCAAAGATGGGCTCCTAATATTCTTCCCAATGCATAAACAACTGCCCTCATGTAAAAGAACAGAAGCAATATTGTTCCTATTCATGATAACCCAGTTAACTTCTGTTGATGCTATGTCCCACATCAACCTCATTTAAATGAAGAGGTAAAAAAATTGAAAGAGCATTTTAATTTTGGTGCCTGTTTCTTTCATCTTTGTTTCCACATTCATCATTGTCACACAATAGTTCCCAAGTTAAACAATTGTTTTGCTTCTATTTGTTCATTTGAGCATAAAGACACAGTTCTATGGCCTTATACATCTATTTAGTAATTTTGAATAAACACAGTAAGAGTGAAAGTAGCTGCAAAAAAGCCAATCAAAGCATACAATTTTCACCCTCTTAATTTCTTAATTAATAGTGCATTGAGGCAGGGTATAGTGGTTACATGAGATAAGCTTCAAGCTTATTTTGATCTCAGAAATTTCATTCCCATGAGAGAATCACAGAATCACAGAATCACAGAATGGGTCAGGTTGGAAGGTACCATAGTGGAACATCTAGTCCAACCTCCCAGCCCAAGAAGAGTCATCCTATAGCACACTGCACAGGATTGCACACAGTTCTTGAATATCTCCAGTGAGGGAGACTCCACAACTTCTCTACACAAACTGTTCCAGTGCACAGTCACTCACAGTGAGAAAGTTCTTCCTCATATTCAGGGAACTTCCTGTGCACCAATTTCTGCCCATTGTCTCTTGTCCCAGTGATTGACGTCACCGAGAAGAGCCTGGCACCATCTTCTTGACACTCCCCCTTTAGATATTTATATACATCAATGAGGTCCCTTATCAGTCGTCTCTTCTAAGGCTGAATAGGTCCAACTCCCTCAGCCTTTTCTTATAAGAAAGTCCACTCATCATCCAGTCCACTTAATCATTCTTGTTGCCCTCATCTGTACTCCTCCATTACTCTTTTCTTTACAGTACTAGTATATACACATAACTTACTTTAAGTTCCAAGTTGCATCACAATGGATGCAGGAAAATAGAGTATGGAAGGGCTGAGACTGCTTACAAAAAGGGCTCAGTTATTTGTGAGACCTAAGATACATATTCTAGCATCATAGTGGCTTGTTAACCTCGTCCACCTGCCATCTATGCCTGCACAACCTACATAATATGCAGTCTCCTACTTTATCATGCTAAGACACAATTGCTCTGACAGATGCTTAGTTGAGATGGGGATGAGCACCTGCCAAGTGAATATTCATGGACTTTATGAAAGTACACATAAACCCTTCTTATACATGTAAATTATCCACACTATTCAAATAAGGGTGACTGGAAGATCAATCTGTGAATTATACATCTTCTGTTATATACTACAGATTAGAATAGGTGACCTGGGAAACCCCTGAAGCTTTAAATTTGGAAAAAATTCTCAGTATCACAGAGTACCCTCAGATGGCTTTCTGTATTGCCATGAATTTCAAGTCATCATGCTAGTTTTGTTTCACATAGGGCAATTATTAAACTCTCACACATAAAGTCATAAAATACAAAAAATCCTCTGAGGGGAAGCACCCAAACAAACTATTCTCTCCCAGAAATGTATTCTACAGGTTCTCATTACTTCTTAATTATGTTATTGTTCTTTATTAAGAAAACATATGTGGAGTGACAAAAATCAGTTCAGCTCAGGACTGACTAAACTGTGTCACCAGACCCAGTTACTGTTGATGGAAGAGTATATTGGACTTGAATCAAAAATCAAGCCCTTCCTATATTTCTGTTTCTGGTATGTAAACTAGGCATTCTAGATTTATGATGCAATAAATATTTGGAGTTTTGGTTTTGGTTTTTGGCGGGGTTTTTTGGTTGGTTGGTTGGTTGATTGGTTTGTTGGTTGGTTGTTTTTTTGCTGACATACATTCAAAAAATAATTCCTCAGTGCAAGACAACAAATAAAAAGATGTTTTCTTCCAAAGTGGTTTGATTTTATGCTTCTAATATTCTAATATTCTTATTTTACAATGACTAAAGTAACATTTGAAATATATTTGCAGGAGTTGGTTTCCTACACTGTCTTCTTTGCTTCAGTGTGATCAGAGAAATCATCCCCTGAAGAAATTGTCATGATTCATGTTTCTAGGCTGTAGGATTTGAATTTTAAGTGGGTTGAGTTAACCTGTAAAGGCAATGACTGCATTTATAGCAATGTCTTTCATACAATCAGTTCTGCTAATACACTGATAGTTTTGCTGATCAATTTATTTAGTATGTTGTTTGCCAGATACCCGTAACTGTAGCCCTAGAAAAAGTAAATTCTGTTAAATTCTGAAAATGGGATGTTTAAATGGACTATGTGAAGATTTTTGTTCTGTCTGAGAAAATTCTTTACCTCTGTAAGGTAAAGGAAAGAGTAAAAAATTCTTGTATGTTGAGTTTTGTTCTCCTAGACTGTGTATAACTGTCATTTTCTTCCTAAATGTTGAAAAAATAAAAGAACACAGCTATAAATTTTTAAGAGTTTCAAGAGATTTCTAGGTATTCAGTGTGAAAAAAGTAAACTGACTCTGACGTACATATTCAAAAAGCCATTCCTTGCACTTGTATGTAAAATAGAATTCCTTTCAGGTATCTTAAGTTGGCTCACACATATTGAGATACTGAACATTTTAGAAAGCTTGGGCTAAATGCACCTCTACTCATTAAGCAAAAGGAAGCTTGTGCTCTTAGGAAAGATATTAGGCCTAATCTTGCAAAATTTTCCAGGCATAACTAATGCTTACCCTTGCTTCCACACGCATGTTATTAAGATCAGAGTTTCATTCTTGTACGAGTTAATTCAAGGACGTTTTTTTACTTCCCACAACAATGATCTGGCATTATTCTGGGATTAGTGATGAGCAATGGGATAGTAAGTGTGACTCATTTGCACTTTGAGTAATCACACTGAAGCACTTGACCTGTACAGCTAAACGGAACCATACAATTCAACCTAACAATGTTTAAGTTCAAGCATAATTTTCCCGAACATTTTATCTGCAAAATTTATATCAATGACAGAATGAGTCATCCAAACAGAGAAAGAACTGCAGAAATATAAATAATCAACTACCATCTACTTACACAGGAAGATATAGGCAGCAAAGTCTTTAATGGGACCCTTAAGGAGAGTAGTGATGCAGTGAGCTAACACTTGAATGAAGTCAACTAAGAATGAAGTCCCCTACCAATGAGGCCTTTAGTCCTGGAAACACTTATGCCAGCTGCAAGCATAAAACACAAGCCAGTGTAAGATGATGTACATATACACTTAGACATAAGCCCCTGGATGTGCCTCCACATGACTATGAGCCGAAAAGGTCAGTTTTGTTGTGAGATCATCTGTCTGAAACTCCAAAGTCAGGCTTCACTTTGCACCTTTGGCACTGATGTACATGTGATTTTTCTTCTCCTCAGTACCAGATCTATAAAATCAGAGCAATGAAATTTCCCTAATACATAAGATTGTTTTGATGAAACAAATGAAGACTGATGTAGCTACATACATATTAAAATGCATTTTAAAAGCAGCCAATAGAGTAATGACAAAGTGGCTGAATTCTAAGTCATCTTACATCTTTCTTTTAATGACATAATAGTCATCAAAACTGGATGTAAGTTTACTATATGATGTATTTTAAGACAATAGCTTTAATAGCATATGTAATCTATTTCTGCAAAATAAGTCTTGCCTTAAAATACAGTTACAGAGAATTTCAGGTACAACTTGTATTTTGCTTTAAAAGATGCAGTTCTGATCCTGAAGAACTTTTGAACATAAGCCCAAATTGTTGTATAGGAATAATTGTAGTGACTTCAAATGTAGCAGTACTTATAGACATTCAGATGAAATTAACTACACAGAGACTGTAATTGAAAACAGTGGCTGAAATGGCTTTGTACACATATATTATGTATACCATGTATGTATGTAAAGCTGGAATGTGAGACAGGAATGTCACACTTTTTCTACCTATATGTAATTTGACATTAATGGCATATTAGGGGTTTTTTTCCCTTTGTGGGAATTTCCATGTAATATCCTGCTAGTGCCTCTAAATCTTGGCTTCATTTGGTACTGGGGCTGTGGTTCACTCTCAATAAACTTAGTTACACTCAATAAACTCTCAAAAGTCTTTCCCCCTCAATAACCTTAGTTACACAAACACAGTTTTAGTGAGAAGAAAGGATATTATAAAAACATCAACTTTTTTTACCCTTTCCCTGTGTTATTTTAACTACAAAAGCCCAGTCATATGGGCTTCAGATACGTCTTCCATTTATCCCAGTACCAACCAAAAGCACCAGCTAATTAATCTACAGCCGTGTTACAATATGCTGTGTGACTTACTCTTGTATGGGATTGCAGTGCTAGAGCTAAGAATCGGACTCAATGATCCCCGTGGGTCCCTTCCAACACAGCATATTCTGTGATTCTGTGACATCCAGCATGTGCCAGCACAGTCACATTTCCAGGGAGTTGGCATAAGTTTCTGGAATTTACAGTGTTTGCAAACTCTCCCTCATGAGTCCACAGGCATCTAAAGAATTGTACTTCTTCTTTGTCCTGCTCCAACCTTCTCCTCTGCACCTCAATGGCATGTGAGGGGCAGATGAAGGATGAATGGCCCCTGTAATGTTTTCCTCCCATCAGGAATGATGTAGCCTACACAGGGCAAATTTATGGAAACTACATGACATTCTTGGTCACACTAACGTTTGAAGCACTTTTTTTTTTCAGCTTTCCTAATGTTGCATCTATTTGCTGTGCAGAGCTGGTCTTAATAAACCAGTTACAGCAGTCTTAATGCCTTCTGTCTGGTCAAACAATCATGCAAACCCTGACAGATTTGCAAGAAAAATGATATCATTTTTTAGTTTGGTGGTAGATTTTCTTCTTTGTATAGGAATAGAAATGAAGAAAAGGACTCAGAGCTTAGGGAGAAACCTAAGCAAATTTTTAACAAAATTAAGCAAAACATAAATTAAACCAAAAGATAAAACCAACCCAAAAAACTCACAACAAAACAAAACAAAAAAGAAGAAGCATTACAGGCTACCTATTGTGGTGGAAAATGACTGCAGTGTATAAAAAACTCATTTGAAAAGTCATTTTGGATAGCTTTTTATGTATCAAGACACTTCTTATTTTTCTTGGGAGTAGTTTTCTTTAGAGGTTTTTTTAGTTTGTTTCTTCTCTTTGCTACTAGCAGAAAGTTTTCCTGTGGTCCTTACTTGAATTATCACTATATTGGTAACCCATTCAGATTGTTAGTGATTATGAATGTGTAATAATGAACATTTTACAAAGTTCATTAATCTTCACTGCTAAGTAATTCATGTCAAAGAGACAGAATATTTTTATATACATGTAATTAATGTAATTATAAATGGGGGAAGTAAGGGAAGAAAAAAGCAGCAAGCAAAGTAAACTAGTTTTGGAGAGGTCCAGGAAATTAAACAGTAATCTTTTATTTCTTGT
>WEIV01011859.1:2546-27070 GCA_013390005.1 Calyptomena viridis | reverse complement strand
TCAGAGAGATGGAGCACCTCTCCAACAAAGACAGACTGAGAGAGCTGAGGTTGTTCAGCCTAGAAAAGAGAAGGCTCCTGGGAGAACTCATTGCAGGTACCTTAAGATGTTTTCTAAAAAAAGGAGGGAGAGGGTCTTTTTATACAGGCAGACAGTGACAGAAGGAGCAATGGTTTTAAACTGATAGAGGGTAGGTTTATTTTAGATTTTAGGAAGAAATTCTTTACTCAGAGGGTCGTGAAGCACTGGAACAAGTTGCTCAGAGAGGCTACGGATTCTTCACCTCTAGAAGTGTTCAAGACCAGGTTGGATGGGACCCTGAGAAACCTGACCTAGTGAATGGCATCGCTGTCCATGGCAGAGGGGTTGGAATTAGATGATCTTTAAGGTCCTTTCCAACTCTAACTGTTCTGTGACTATATGATCTTAATAAAAATACTATAAAATTAATTTCAGGTCGTCTTTTTGCCTCAGAATCTCTTTGCCCACCGCTCTGTTTCTTTAAACATTTTTATTTTATTTCAGAAGTGGTTTTTTTTCTTAGCTGGAACCCACACTGAAGCAGCTGAGCAGCTGGCACGTGAATGACTGCACCTATGGTAAAGTGACTTATGTGACAACAGTACCTGAAAAAACTGTTGTTAGTAATAAATCCACTAAGAAGAAGTTTGCAACAGACTGTTTCCGTGGAGAAGACCCCACGAGGAAAACTGGGGTGGGACTCTCTCTCTCTCTTCTGATCAGCAGCAAAGACCACGTCTGACTGTACCCCCCCGCCACCTGCCTTCCCGAGCTGCTGGGGGAAGGTGAAGGATCTTAAAAGGGAGGGGTATGGTATTAAAAGAGCCAGCATTCCATTTCTCAGTTCTCATTCTTGTTTGGGCTTTTAATTATCATCTTCCAAATTTCCCTTAACATTTGCAGAGATTTATAATTAAGAAGATGATTTTTGTCCCAGCTGTGCATAAATGGGTCCATGGTCAGGTGTAGAACAGTGACTAAATGATGTTTGTGTCAGGTGATAATGGAGAGAGAATAAAAAAATATTGTCTTCAGTAGGCCGATGCAAATAATTCATTTTTCTAATTATTAATCAAAATTAAAAAGGCACTTAGAACATTTAAACTTTCCAATTTTCCTTTGACCTGAAATGAAACATTTCAGTAATAATCAAGAATGGTCAATCATTTAGCTTTGCAAAATCTCAATGAGAAAATACTTCCAGGCAACGCAGATTGTTGACATGATGCCAAGGCCTGGATTAATATTAATGCCTATAAAGATCACTACCTGCTCTACTGAATTATGCTATTTCCTGAGGCAAACAATTATTCTTTGGAGAGAATCTCTCCAGATGAAACAGGCAGCCCTCACAGCACTTATTGTGGGACAACCAGAAATCACAGCAACAGTTGGAAGGTGCAACAAACCCAGGAGCAGCAGAGGAGCAGCAAAGCTGAGTGCAGCAGCAGCAAAGAGCAGTAACAAAGGCAGGCAGATGGAAACATAGCGGTTGCTTGAGACAACACAGAGAAAACTAGCTGAATAAGAACTAGGTGAGGAATTTTGAAAGCACAAATGCACAAATGAGTCTGTATCTGAAAAGCTGGACAAGTATCCTGTTGGTAAAATTTACGATAGAGCCATCTTCCTATAGTAAATGGCATTGATGAGCAGCACCTGATGGGGTAAATACTGAGTCTTTAATGATTTAATGCAAAGGCTCCCAATCTTCATAGGCTAATGGGAAGCATTTCACAGGAATAAACACACTGTAGACAGCAACATCATCTACTTTCTTTGATGCTGTAAAGAATGATGTGTTTTCCTCTGGCTGTACATAACACTGAGGATGTCTCAGCAATATCTTTTCACAGATGGAGCAAGGAATGTCCTTCTAGTGTCTTGCTGTCATTCAGATTTTCAGGGGACTGCTTTAGCAGGCCAGCTCTAGAAAAGGCAGACCCCACAAAGTATCCTGGCACACAGCAATAGGCAAGCTGGATATGGCAGTTCAGTTATTGTGGTGTTTTCAGTCCACATGCAATTGATGTGAGTGCATAAAGATCAAAACTGCAACTCCATCTCATGTTGCTCTCCTCAGTCTTTCAACTTCTTACCATCACCTGGTAGAGGCAGCTTCAGTAGTTAATTTTAGAGTAGCAATGGTCTATTTTGAAAAGGTTGTTGAACCTGACCTTTGCCATGCTGCTGTCAGGATTAGTGATAAAAACGATCAGGAAAAAACAGGAATGCACCCTGGGACTTTTCAGACTGAGGTGGGGAGTTGAGAGTGCTGTGGTTGCAGTTGCTAGGGGAAAGATGTTCAAAAAGCCTTTGTTCTGGGTAGAACAATGGGTCCTTTATGCCCACAACACTAAGTCTATTATTTCCAGCTTCAACGAAATATGTGTTCATCCAGAGGCAATTTATTTTCTTCTTATCTATGAGCATGAGCAGCTGTAAATGTGTACAGCAGGATTTGGAAATGTCCAAGAGTTTCTATGTGTCCTGAGCTCTGGCCTGGTGGAAGTGGGGTAGGGGGAGGGAGCTCAGCACCATTGGAGCTCTGCTTATGATGAGCAAACTTTTATGTTCAATTGACAGTACATTTCAATGGATGGATTTTGTGAAATACTAGGAAAAAGCATGGAAGTCACTTGTACCCCCAATTTCCACTGATCCTTTATTTCTTACTCCAGGAGGTCCAGATCACTACAGACTAAATTAAGCAGGTAGCTAGGGGGAAGGTTTATTTAAATTAACAAATTAATGGGTTTCTTACCCATGTTAATCTTTCTATTCTCTCTGAAAGGGAGGCTTCTAATAATTACTGTATTTTTCTATGCATATACACTACTGCAATCACACGATAACTGCACTTTTTGATTATGAAAATATAAATTTTGTTTAAATAGGGAATCATAATTACTAGAGGAAAAGTACAAAAAGAGCACATACAGGTTTTAATTAAAAAGTGTGACTTACCTCATCAGGAGAGATAAAGCCACCACTGACTTCAAAATCTGAATAAAACTTCCCAGCTTCTGCTGCAGGTTTTGGCAGAAAAAAAGTTGGAATTACCACTGCCAACCTGAGTGTAATACCCATCAATACAAAAATGAGGCTCCTCTTCTACAGCCATGACTTGGTTTTGGAATAGTGAAAAGACAAAACTTTTGGATTATAGCATTCGTCTGCTTCATAAAGCCACCTGGCTTTTCCAGAGCAGTCAGGTGGCTCCGCTTGTTGGGTCACAGGTGGAAAGGAAGGCAGAAATAATTACTAAGGTACAAAATTCAAATTTCTAGTGTAAAAAAATCACAAGATAAGATTAATCTGACCACATTAAGGCTTCTATTTGGGAGCTACTGACCACCAGTTTGTCCTAGATTTAAAAGAAAAAACTGTGCAGCTGAACTCCTCTTGAAGGTATCTAAAATAGTAGCTTGGTAACACATTAAAAACGCCTGATCCTCCTTGTCAGTTGGAGGGGAATGAACATTATAGCAATTAGTTCAGAAGACACCAATCTAGTGTCAAAGCACAAAAATTTCCATGATCCTTGATACTTACATCTGATCATGAAGAACCGAATTTTCTCTGTCTTATAGGGCACAATGCTTAGCCCTGTGTTAAAAAGTTCAGACCAGTATATTCAGACCAGACATCACTGGTCTCTACACAGGTGTTTGCTACTGACAGAACTAGGGATCAAACCAAATTTTTGTGGAACATGACAGAAGTGGGACTTCTGTTGAAAAGAGAAGGGGAGAAAACTGAGGACTCCAGTTCTTCTGCTGAAGAAAAGTCTTGATTTAACGTGTTCTCAAATTTTAATGAAATTAGGCAAGTTTTAGTGCAGTTTGTTGTTAATTCCAGCAGTCTGAATGTTGATGCAAGCAGAGACAATTATTTCATTATTCAGCAGTGACTGTAATTAGAGGAAAAATGCTGAAATTCCCATCCAGTGGTCTCCCCTGGTGCTAGCCTAGAACCCAAGAAGATCTACAGCTCTACTCTGTTTATACAGAACAGTGAAATACTTGGTAAACACTAGCTTTTACATAGATCAGTAGAAAGTAAACACCTTTCCTTCCTTGTGTACCAAAGTAATAGTTTGCAATCATGATTTTGAACTAAGGTAGTTGTCATTATCTGCTGAATAAAATCATTCCATGCAGAGCTCCAAATATTTTTTTCTGTAGGAATTCCTATCAAACTCAAACCCATGGAAAATATCTTGTGAGCATCCCAAGGGTATGCCAAAATCTGCAATTATTTGTGGCTCAAGACCATTCTGAAGGAGAACTAGTCACAATAGACTCTTACACCTAAACTTTTTTCAAAATGATCTTTGAATCTACCTACATTTTAGAACCTATTGGTCTGAGGTGAGGAGTTCGTAGAATCATAGAATATTTTGGTTTGGAATGAATCTTCCAAAGTCATCTAGTCCAATTGCTCTAGAATGAGCAGGGACATCTTTCACTAGATCAGGTTGCTCAGAGCTCAGTCCAATCTGATCTTGAATGTTTCCAGGGAATGTTTCCCACCTCACTGGGAAACCTGCTCCAGTGTTACCCTCATTATAAAAATCTTCTTGCTGATATCTAATCTAAATCAACCCTTGTTTAGTTTAAAACCATTAGCTATATGAACCATTGTCTATATGAACAGTTCCTCAGCACGTTGCAGAGAGTTATCATCAAATACAAATCTGAAAAAAATGGGGGGTTTGTCAGTTTTGAACATAAGCATTCTTTTTCAATATACCCCAGAAAGCTGAGTTAGGAAGTCATTATCTAGAAGGAACAAGGACCTTTTTCCTAGCATTAGTAAACTTTCTGCTGACAGCAACTTTCCACAAATGAAGTTTGCAGTATTTCCTTTTCATATATTCTTAAGCTACCAAATCCATGTAATTTTTTAAGGTATTTAGAATTAATTTCTAAGACAGATTTTCAGTATTTTTCAACCTAAACAGAAGTGTGTCTTCCTCAGACTCTTGTCATTGTAATCACAACGACAATTATTTTTTTATATATATGCAGTTTAGAAAACTGCACACACATCAGTTGTGTGCAGCTTTGAGAACTTGACACAATAACTGCATTTTAAATCTTTTGTTCTTTAGGCTTAATTATCTTTCATCTGATGACATTCTTTTAATTCCATTCCTCAGGTTTGTCTCTTTCATTAGAAGTGTCAAAATCAGCTCTGTTCATTGCTCCACAATCTTAACTTTACAGACTGCAGTTTGAAATATCCTTTCAGAATCCATTTCTAATTATGCAACACTATGTGCATAAATAATTTACTTTTGCAAGATTCAGCACACTTCATTACACACATACACACAAAATTAATTCAAACCTATAGGGCATTTTTACCTCCTATGTGTACTCCCTTGGTTGCATTTGGAAAGTTTTAAAGACCTCATGTAAACCGCTGATTTCATTGAAATCAATACCAAAAATCTTCCTAATCAATAGAATCAGAATTATGCCTTCTATTTTTATTATGTTCCTGCACAATTATTTGATTGAAACTGATGAAAAATTGCACTTAAATTCTAAGAATTACTTCTTATTAATTCTTAATATTAATTCTTATTATTAATTCTTATTAATATTAATTCTTAACTTCATATTAATTACTTCTTAGAATTCTAAGAATTCTAAGAATTACTTAAATTCTAAGACAACAACCTTGACATTAGGCTAGTTTCCTCTCTCAACATGGCTTAGACTGAGAAAAGAAAAACTTTAAAATCAACCTCTAAACTTTTACCTGTTCCATATTCCTTGCTTACCTGTCAACATCTTCAATAATTTTTTCTCTCAGGTACACATCAAACTGATTGTCACATGTTCATTCAATCAGGAAGAACAAAAAGTCCATGGATCTTTGGCCAGAATGAGCCTGATTTCAAATGCTGTGGCTTCATTATCTGCCACAAACAACTCACAGAAAATCATGCAGCAGGGAGGGGGGAGGAAATGACAGAAAAATATTGTCAGGTAATAAAAAGTAAATTCATGAGTCATAAATCACTTGCTGAAAGGAACACAAAGAACAAGATTGTATTTTTACCATCGACTTAATGAGAATATGACCAAAGTATTAATTTTTTTGCTTTTACTTACAAGANTTAATTCAAACCTATAGGGCATTTTTACCTCCTATGTGTGCTTCATGTGTACTCCCTTGGTTGCATTTGGAAAGTTTTAAAGACCTCATGTAAACCGCTGATTTCATTGAAATCAATACCAAAAATCTTCCTAATCAATAGAATCAGAATTATGCCTTCTATTTTTATTATGTTCCTGCACAATTATTTGATTGAAACTGATGAAAAATTGCACTTAAATTCTAAGAGTTACTTCTTATTAATTCTTAATATTAATTCTTATTATTAATTCTTATTAATATTAATTCTTAACTTCATATTAATTACTTCTTAGAATTCTAAGAATTCTAAGAATTACTTAAATTCTAAGACAACAACCTTGACATTAGGCTAGTTTCCTCTCTCAACATGGCTTAGACTGAGAAAAGAAAAACTTTAAAATCAACCTCTAAACTTTTACCTGTTCCATATTCCTTGCTTACCTGTCAACATCTTCAATAATTTTTTCTCTCAGGTACACATCAAACTGATTGTCACATGTTCATTCAATCAGGAAGAACAAAAAGTCCATGGATCTTTGGCCAGAATGAGCCTGATTTCAAATGCTGTGGCTTCATTATCTGCCACAAACAACTCACAGAAAATCATGCAGCAGGGAGGGGGGAGGAAATGACAGAAAAATATTGTCAGGTAATAAAAAGTAAATTCATGAGTCATAAATCACTTGCTGAAAGGAACACAAAGAACAAGATTGTATTTTTACCATCGACTTAATGAGAATATGACCAAAGTATTAATTTTTTTGCTTTTACTTACAAGATTGAATCTAGTTATGAAAAGCTTCTAACTAAAAATAGAACTTGAATGTTTTTTAGCAAAGTCAAAATAGTCTTATACTAAGCTATTGCTGCACTTAGGTAATAAATTAACACACTGCTATCATTGCACAGTTGAGGCTTCTGTTACAGTATGACTCTATACAACTGATGTCACTTGCCTAAATTGAACAGATTAATGTACTGGTGCTTTGAAAAACGAAAGGTGTCTGCACATTAATCATTGGAACTGTCAGAGGCAGATAGCATGTTTAATTTCCCATGACCCAGGTATCCTGCAGCCTTGTGTGTGTATCTCTGTATAAGAGATGTAAAAGATCATTCAGGCCTCAGTCTTAAAATTGTTTTCCTCTCCCTTTCCTTAAATTTTGAAATCCCAGTCAGGCTTTCCGGCACACAATTCTTTCATATACCAAAAGTACTCAGAGAAACTACATATAAACCTAATAAAAGGAACATGAGGTAGATCAGAACCATGAAGCAGGAAGGTAAGGACAAAAACTTTACCGTTGTTCCACACGGTGTCCCCCAGAATCCTGCTAGTTTGCAGGAAGATAGCGGCTTTTTCTGCAGGTTTAAAACAGGAGAGCCAAAGCTACAAAATTACAATTAAGACTCCTACAGGGGACTATGTCTTTGCTCAACTGTACATCAGGAATCCATTGCTCTGGTTAATTTAGCACTTTGTGTGAATCAGCAAAGCAAGGGAAGCATCAGTTGTGCTGTAGAAGTAACCACCTCCTTCACCTCTCCAGGACTGATCCAAAGCCCATGAAACCAAGGACAGAAGATAAAATTAATTTTCTTTCAGACCTTTTCAAGCTAGTTTGTGGCAGTGGAAATTCTGCAATGTCTTTGTGCAGCAGAGAAAAATACAGAAAAAAAGAGCAATGCACAATAAACAAAATGAAAGAGAATATAAGGAAAAAAAAAACACACAAAAAACCCCCACATCAACAAAAAAAATGCCAAGCCCAAACCACACAATTGAGCAGAGTTGATGATTAAACAACTACTAAAACTAAATATTTTTTCCTATTTTCCTCTGATGTGAAAAACCACCAACACTTGAGATGTTCCTAATTATATCAACTGTTGGAAACTATCCCAGGCTTCCCAAGACATTTAGCTAATTTCTCATGGAATAACAGAATGTTACCATACACATCAGAAAAATGGGCTTCATATGCATGAACTGGAAACCCAAGCTGATCTGACATAAAAGAAAACATATGGTTACAAAAACAATACATGACAACATTTGCTAACCTGGGAAAATTTTCTTCCAGCTCCTGCTGGATGTGGAAATAGACAAAACATTGATTCATAGAGTTCCCCAAACTTTCTTGTGAAAGTTTTCTGTTTTAGAGCAAATCTATTAGTAAACTACCACCTGACATGCAAAATACAACATATAACGAGAAACTTTTCAAGAGAACACAAGTTCCCCTCAAAAATAGAAGGATGTTTCCTTTTGTTTGGGGGTGATCATAGAAACATTTACATCAAAGGAGATGTGTGCATTTTGTTACATGAGGTGGTTACAAAAAAGAGAAATTGTACATCACATCATAACCTTCCCCAAATATAATCTTTTATAAGTGATTTTTTCCATTAAATGTTCCAATTTTCCATCACTAAAAGTGTAAAAAGTATGTCTGTATCCTTTAGAAAGCATTTGGATACTCATCTAAAAAAACTACAAAACCCTCACAGATTAAATAATGAAGGAAGGGTTGAATTACACTGATAGCATATCCATACTGTTTTCCTGTAGGTAGAAAAGATGTAATTGTAGATATGCTTGTAGCTTTAATGTAGGTTAGTGGAGGTTAAAAACAGTACAAGCATATATCGGAAATAATTTCTATTTAAAATTCTTCCTGTGTGTCCCAACCTAAATGTGAAACATGAGTACTATTACATTATCTTAGATTTCTGTGTTGTAAATATTCTTTCATCCCTATGTCACATGTTTATGTCATATTTATAGATGAAGGTTTCTTCAAGAGCTATCTGTCTCTTTTCCTTTTTACTACTGTAATCAATAGATACGAAACTTTGGAGATGCCTAATTTTATATTCCAGTTAAAATAGTAATTGCTAGGGAAGAGCTAGACTCAAAAATCCACATAATCCTTGGCACAGAAGATAGTAAATCACTCGAGTTTTGGAAACTTTTAATATCCAAGCAAGCTTCTAAGAGTGCTTCACACATTCAGAACTTCATACATTCAGAAAAAATAAACCTTACAGAGGTTTCTAACATAGCACTATCCTTTATTAAAACCAGAGGAGGCAGGGTTTCTTGTTTCACTTCAAATTTTATTTTGTTTAAATTGACTATGGATTATAAGAAAATACTTAACAAAAATGTCACCCCGTTAAAGTTTTTCTGCATTAAAGATGTTCTTACTACACAGGATGTTGCTAAAAGAGAATTACAAGCACATGCATTTGTATGATATTTTAATATTCAACTAAATTCAAACAAAGATTACTGTAAGTTAAATACAAAAGATGGTATTAGTATAATTCAATATAGACATTACATATCAATGAACTACTCTATTCTCACTTTATTGTCTGTGAAATTATTTCTGTGGTTTACTTCACCTCGTTCCAAATCAAGCACTTTCATTTGCTGACATGACTTTTGCTCTAAAAACACCCATTGCCTGACAAGGAGACCACAGGGTTCTACACTGGAAACATGTAAGACTCAGTGAAAATAATCTCTATCAGATCAGCTGGGAAATATGAGGGTTGGTGTGGATATCCCAGAAACTGATCTTGGCTTGCTAAAGTCAGCCTAGAATCATAGAATCATAGCACTGTTTAGGTTAGAAGGGACCTTTAAAGGTCATCTAGTCTAACCCCACAGCAATATACAAGGACACCTTCCACTAGATCTAGTTGCTCAAAGCCCCATCCAGTCATGTCTTGGATGATTCCAGGGTTAGGCTATCTATCATCTCTCTGGGCAATCTGTTCCAGTGTTTCAGCACCCTCGTAGTAAAAAATATCCTCCTTATTCCTATTCTAAATTTCCCCTCTTTTTTTTTTTTAAAAAAATCCCTTTGTCCTATAGCAATAGGCCCTACTAAACAGTTTNGTGAAATTATTTCTGTGGTTTACTTCACCTCGTTCCAAATCAAGCACTTTCATTTGCTGACATGACTTTTGCTCTAAAAACACCCATTGCCTGACAAGGAGACCACAGGGTTCTACACTGGAAACTTTTAAGACTCAGTGAAAATAATCTCTATCAGATCAGCTGGGAAATATGAGGGTTGGTGTGGATATCCCAGAAACTGATCTTGGCTTGCTAAAGTCAGCCTAGAATCATAGAATCATAGCACTGTTTAGGTTAGAAGGGACCTTTAAAGGTCATCTAGTCCAACCCCCCAGCAATATACAAGGACACCTTCCACTAGATCTAGTTGCTCAAAGCCCCATCCAGTCATGTCTTGGATGATTCCAGGGTTAGGCTATCTATCATCTCTCTGGGCAATCTGTTCCAGTGTTTCAGCACCCTCGTAGTAAAAAATATCATCCTTATACCTATTCTAAATTTACCCTCTTTTTTTTTTTTAAAAAAAACCCCTTTGTCCTATAGCAATAGGCCCTACTAAACAGTTTGTCCCCATCTTTCTTATAAGTCCCCCTCAGGCACTGAAAGGATGCAATAAGGTCACCCAGAAGTCTTCTCTTCCAGGCTGAACAATCCAAATACTCAGCCTTTCCTCACAAGAAAGATGCTCTACCCCTCTAACCATCTTTGTGGCCCTTCTCTGGACTCACTCCAACAGGTCCATGTCCTGTGCTGGGACCCCAGAGCTGGACACAGCACTCCAGGTGGGATCTCACCAGAGCAGAGTAGAGGGCCAGAATCACCTCCCTCACTCTGCTGCCCATGCTGCTTTTAATGCAGGCGAATGCTTTTTAATGCAGGCAAAACTGGCTTTCTGGGCTGCAAGCACACGTTGCCACCTCCTGTCCAGCCTCTCATCCACCAGCCCCTCATCCACCAGCCCCCCCAAGTCCTTGGCAGGGCTGCTGTCAATTTATTCATCCCCTAGCCTTTGTTGATACTGGTGGTTGTTCCTACCCAGGCATAGGACCCTGCACTTGGACTCGTTAAACCTCATTATATTCCCTTTGGCCCACTCCTTGAGCTTGTCCAGGTCTCTCTGAATTGCATCCCATTCTTCAGGTGTGTCAATCTCACCCCTCTGTTTGGTGTCATCTTCAAATTTACTGATGGTGGACTTGATTCTTCATCTATGTCATTGATGAAGATAATAAACAGTAGTGATGCCAGTATAGACCCCCCAGAGACACCTCTTGTCATTGATCTCACTATCTGGACATTAAGCCATTGACCATTAACCTGTGGATGACCACCTACCAATTCCTCAATCACCAAACAGTTCACCCATCAAATCCATCTGTCTCCAATTCAGAGAGAAGGTGGTTGTGGAGGATTGTGCCAAAAGCCTTACAGAAGTCCAGATAGATGGAATCTGTAGCCCTTCCCTTGCCAACCGATATAGTCACTCATTCATAGAAGGCCACTAGGTTGGTCAGACAAGACTTTCCCTCAGAGAAGGTTGTCTTGTATTATCTCCCTGTTCCTTAGCATAGCTTCTAGAAGGGTCTGTTCCATGATCTTCCTAGGCACAGAGATGAAGCTGACAGGTCCTGAGGTCCTTTTTTCTACCCTTTTCTAAAATGGGTGAAATATTCCCCTTTTGCCAGTCTCTTGGCACTTCACCTGACTGGCATGACTTTTCAAACATTGTGGAGAGGGGCTTGGCAACTACATCAGCCAATTCCCTCAGTACTCTAGGATGCATCTCATCTGGTCCCACAGACTTTTGCACAATCAGGTTCTTCACATTATCGTGAACCTTATCTTCTCATAGTAGGAGAGACTTTTCTCCCTCAGTCCCTGCCCTGAGGTCCATCTACTAGAGAGGTATGGGAAGAGAGGTTGCCATTGAAGGTTGAGGCAAAAAAGTTGAGTGCCTCAGAGCCTTCTCCCCATCTGTTACTAGTTTGCCAGTTGTGTTCATTGGGGAACACACTTCCTTTGGCCTTTCTTTTCTGGATGACATAACTGTTACTCTTTGCATCCTTGCCAAGTTTAGCTCCAGCTGTCCCTTGACCTTTCTACGTCCATCTCTACACAAATGGGCAGCATCCCTATACTCTTCCCGGGATACCTGTTCCTACTTCCACTGCCTATGCATTTCCTTCTTGTCCTTTAGTTTCAGTCATGCCCAGCTTTCCCTGTGTGATTTTTTACACACAGGAATCAAGAGTTCTTGTACCCTATGGAATGTGTCCTTTAAGACCTGCAAACTCCAGTAGGTGTTGCCAACTACCACCTTGTCTGTGTCTGATACCTGTATTATACCACAGAGAAGCCTTTTTTTTTTCCCAGATCTCAGAAAATAAGGCCCCAGGAAATAAGAAATCCTTTTGCATTTCCTGGTTTCCCATGAACAATGAGGTAAGGTGTCCTACTGTTTGAGATGAGCTGTGGAACAGTTTATCTTCCGCACAAGCAAATAGCATGTTGCAGTTTGCATCTCTCTGAGATAACAAAGCCTGAGGACTAACTAAAGAGGAACAATATAGGCACACGCCACGGTGTCTCTCAGTATATGGATTCTACATAAGGAGAGGTGGCAATTTGTGTTTTAGTAGTTCCTTGAGATCATTTATCAGCTGGTCTGATGCAAAATGCACCTCAATGCTTCAGAGTGATGCAGAGCTGATTCATCCAGTGTGACTCACCCTCTCAAGGATGTTCTTTAGCAGTAGGCTGACCAGAAGTATCAGAGAAGCTGAAAAGTTTGTGAGCAATGCAAATAAATGAAAAACAAACTGTTCAGAAAGTCATAATTTTGTCAAGAGATACTTCTTCTCATTTGTGCTGGCACAGCTGCTCTTGGGGTGCCCCACTACAGGCGAAATGATGAAAGATAGCTCAGGCACCTGAATAGTGAAGGGTGAGGGGAAGAACAGCAAATGCAGAGAACTTTTGCAGGATGGTATTAAGCATTATATATTTCTGTAGTGTTCCAGAGGTCGGAGTGGCAGAAAACATGATGAGAAGGCAGGGTTTCATGAAGTTTCTCAGGTGTTTATTAAACTATTTGCATGCTGGCATTCTACAATCTAACCCTAACTAAACTATCTCTACTGCATCTAAACCTAATCCTAAACCTTGCTTGCCTTCCTAGCAGACTCTGTGTCCACGCCCCCAGACAGTGTGTCTGACTGGGCCTGGACACATCTCTCTGCCAGGCCAGATGTCTCACAGCCAGGCAGAGAGTCTACCTTGCAAGAAGTCTGTAAGATGTCTGCCTTCTTCTTCCTATGCAGTTACAACTATATAAGACACTATATTGTTTACATTAACCACTCAATGACCTAGAGGTCAGTTTCTCCTTGTCCAACCACAAGAATCAGGCCATGTCCAGTCACAGCCTCACTTCTACACATGTTCAGGCAAAAATTAGCCTGTAGCATCACCCATATATTTCCTGTGTGGGAAATCTCATTTTTGGATGTTCTGTCTAGTGTGAGGGTTGAAGGGGAGTGGGAGATGCCAAGGGTCACAACTTATTAATCTGGCTGGTTATCAGCAAAAAGACTGTCACGTGTCTACAGCTTTGCCAAAACAAGCATTCAGAGCACCCACCTTGTCTTGTGAGTCATTCACAGAACAAGCATAACATAGCACTAAGGAATAGTTTTATTATGTGACTATCTCATTTCCTTCAGAGTTAGATGTTTTGGGGTTTATTTTCCTCTTTATTGTCATAGTTTTTACAACTTTTGAATGTTTCAATTAACTTTAATTAAACTCTAAGCACAACAGAACAGAGTGCCCATGAACTTGCTAATTCTGCAACTTGCTTGTATTTTTTTCTTGGACCAAACATTCATTTTTCAAAGCCTACATTACAGAGATTTAGATTTAGAGTGAGGGGTTTTTTACTATTCTAGTCATGTTTTTTGTAGATAGAACATTGTTCCACCTTTCCCTTGATCACAGACAGATTTCCATGGTAATAAAAGTTTTCCTCATAAAACAACATTTTTTTTCCTTGCTTTATCACATGAGCAGAACATTTAAAGTATCAATATGCTGGAAGCTACTTCTATAATCCAGAAAATAAGGAGTGAGGACCATAGAAATTTGGCTACATATTTGATTCATAAAGTAAAAAATTGACCTTTTCACAGAGACACTTCAGAAATAATGTTGGGTTCATAAATAATAATTTTTAATTAGATAAAGTCAAAGAGAAAAAAAAGTAACAGCTGGCATAATCTAGTAGTTTATTTATGAGTAAAAGGTTGGATATGATTTTTGCTTTATAAGAACCACATTTGTTTTCTACTGGTAGCATATGTACAGTACAGTTTGCAGTGCCAACAACATTAACAAAATCTTGAAAGTCATAAAACTTCTGTTCCGCCTGCTGTTGCTCACCTATTGTTCTGTCAGATAGAAGAATGTATTATCCACTTCCCTGTGAAGAAGCAGCAGTTGTTTGCACATGGAAGATTATCATCACATGGGATGCTTCCCTGCTGGTGTGTAGAAGGTGTTAATAATCTAAAGAGTATGAACAGCTGTTATCTTTACAGAAATTAGCATAATATTTCCTGATTGACTACAATATGCATTCTCTTTTCTTCCTTTTTTTTAAACTGAAATGTCTATCAGAGTAATTAATTTATTCTTTTTTTTTTCAGACATTATTTCCAATTTATAGACTTAGGAAGTTCATGAAATCAATATAAAAATCAGAAAACAGATGCAATGTCTCACAAGTTCTGTTTTCTAAGATTTGTTGTGTTTAATACAAGCATTGAGAACAATATCATTAAAATATAGAGGGTTACATCCACAGAAGACTTAATGAAAGGATGAGAGTTGAAAAAATCAATTTTTTGAGCCTCCCATTTACTCCATTGTGGCAACCTAAGTACCAAGTTTGGTTGCCCAGGTTCTCTGGACAGTACGAAAAGAGCATTGAGCAACTTTAAGTTGCTCATATTAGCTGGTAGAAAATACTGAAGAAACAAGTTCAACATTAGACATCCCTAAGATTGCTAGATGTCAAGTTTCAAGCCCAAGGAGTCCACTTTTGTAGATTTTCTCTTACAAGAATTCTAATTTATTAAATTTCTTCATTGTCACAAACAATGGACTTTGAAATTATGGAGTAGGAAGAAAAATTATAGTAAAAAACTTCCTTAATAGAATCACAGAATCATTAAGTTTCAAAAAGACATTTAAGATCGTCAAGTCCGATTATAAACCTAACATCACTGTGTTTACCACTAAACCATATTTTCAAGCGACACATCCAGACATCCTTTGAAAGCTTTCAGGGATGATGATTTCCCCACTTCTATGGCCAGCCTTTTCCAATGCCTGACAAAATTTCAGTGGATAATTTTTTCCTAATGTCTAATGTAAACCTCCTCTGGCACAACTTGAGGCAATTTCATCTGGTCCTGGTCCTTTCTGTCTATCTATATAAAAATTCTTCATAAAAGGGGTCGTTTTGTCTGGTCGTTTTCTCAAACTGTAATTAAGTGTTAGGTGCACCTACACCAGCATTTATTTTGCATCTAGGAAGTGCTTTTGAAGAAAATCTGATGCTTTGATGTTCAGTCAGAACTGTGTAACTGGGAAGGGGGGGAATTATCATGGGTCTCATGGGGAAAAGCAAAATTATTATGAGTTATTTAAAGGAATGGGAGGAATATGCAAAACTCCATAATGGCCAAAGCCTAGGACAGGACAGGACAGGACAGGACAGGACGGGATAGGACAGGACAGGAGAGGAGAGGAGAGGAGAGGAGAGGAGAGGATAGGATAGGATAGGATAGGATAGGATAGGATAGGATAGGATAGGATAGGATAGGATAGGATAGGATAGGATAGGATAGGATAGGATAGGATAGGATAGGATAGGATAGGATAGGATAGGATAGGATAGGATAGGATAGGATAGGATAGGATAGGAGGAGATAAAGGTAGATTAGAATCATAAAAAATAGAAAGGAGGAGGCATAAAAGGACACAGTAGCATGCAAGCAAGTTACTAATCAGCACAGTTACCTGACAAATGCTGCCTCTGATCACTGCCGTCTCTCATGTCCTCTTACGCCATCTCTTGATGCCATGGAACTTGAGAGTAATGACAATAGGGTTGAGTGCCTATGGGTGAGAATCAGGGGGAAGGCCAGTAAGGCTGACATCCTCATTACAGTCTGTTATAGACCACTCAACCAGGATGAAGAGGTAGATGCATTATCCTATAAGCAGCTGGAGGATGTTTCAAGATGGTCAGCCCTTGTTCTTGTAGGAGACTTTAACCTGCCAGATGTCTGCTGAGAAGTCAACACAGCAGAGACGAGGCAGTGTAGAAGGTTCTTGGAGTGTATGGAGGGCAGCTTCTTGTCACAGCTGGTGTGTGAGCCTACCGGGGGTGAGGCTCTGCTCAACCTGCTGTTCACAAATAGAGGAGGAATAGTGGGAGATGTGATGGTTGGAGGCCCTCTGGGGTACAGTGGCCACGAAATAATAGAGATTTCAATATACAGTGAAACAGGGAGGGGCATCAACAAAGCTTCCACGCTAGTCTTCCAGAGGGCAGCCTTCACCTTATTCAAGAGACTAACTCAGCGAGTACCTTGGGAAACAGCCCTTAGAAACAAAGAAGTCCAGGAAGGATGGACATACTTCAAGAGAGAAATCTTGAAGGCTCAGGAGCAGGCTGTCCCAACGTGCTGAAAGAGGAGCCGATGGGGAAAATGACCAGCCTGGATGGGCAAGGAGCTTTTGAAGGAACTAAGGGAAAAAAAGAGGGTGTATCAGCTTTGGAAAGAGGGGGAGGTAACTCAGGACACATTTAAGGATGTTGCTAGGTCATGTAGGAAAAAAATTAGAAAGGCAAAAGATCAGTTAAAACTGTGAGGAATAATAAAAAATATTTTTGAAAATAAAAAAAAAAAAAAAAGAGGGGCAAAGACAACCTTCACTCTTTATTGGATGCAGGGGGGAATATAGTAACTAAAGATGATGAAAAGGCTGAGGTACTCAACACCTTCTTTGCCTCAATTTTCAACAGTAAGAGAGGTTGTCCTCAGGACAGCTTGCCTCCTGAGCTCGTAGACAGGGTCAGGGAGCAGTAGCCCCTCTGTAATCCAGGAGAGTTAGAGATCTGCTGTTCCACTTGGATCCTCACAAATCTATAGGACCAGATGGGATCAATCCTAGGGTGATGAGAGAGCTGGAAGATGAGCTCGCCAAGCTGTTCTCCATCATTTACCAACAGTCCTACCTCACTGGACAGGTCCCAGATGACTGGAAGTTGGCCAATGTGACGCCAATCCACAAGAAGGGCCAGAAGGAGGATCCAGGAAAGTACAGGTCTGTTAGTCTGATATTGATGCCAGGCAAGATTATGGAACAGATCATCCTGAGTGCAAACAGTACCTACAGGATGGCCAAGGGATCAGATCCAACCAACATGGAAGGGCAGGTCTTGCCTGATCAACCTGATCTCCTTTTATGACCAGGCATCCCACCTGGTGGATGTGAGTAAGGTTGTGGATATAGTCTACCTGGACTTCAACAAAGCCTTTAACACCATCCCACACAGCATACTGTGTGGGAAAAGCTGGCAGCCCATGGTTTGAACAGGTGCACTCTGTGCTGGGTAGATAATTGGTTGGATGGCTGGGCCCAGAGAGTGGTGGTGAATGGTGCCACATCCAGTTGGGGACCAGTCGCTAGTGGTATCCCCTGGGGATCAGTGTTGGGCCCAGTCTTGTTTAATATCTTGTTTAATATCCCAAGCTGGGAAGAAATGTCAATCTGTTGGAGGATAGGAGGGCTCTGGAGAGAGGCCTGGACAGGCTGGATAGATGGGCTGAATCCAACAATATGAGATTTGCAAGTCCAAGTGCTGGGTCCTACACTTTGACCACAACAACCCCATGCAGTGCTACAGGCTGGGGACAGAGTGGCTGGAGAGCAGCCAGGCAAAAAGGGATGTGGGGGTGCTGGTCGACAGCTGGCTGAAAGTCAGCCAGCAGTGTGCCCGGGTGGCAAAGAAGGCCAATGGCATCCTGGCCTGTATCAGGAATAGTGTGGCCAGCAGGACCAGGGAAGTCATTCTTCTGCTGTAGTCAGCACCGATTAGGCCCCACCTGGAGTCCTGTGTCCACTTCTGGGCCCCTCAATTTAGGAAGGATGTTGAGGTGCTGGACCATGTCCAGAGAAGGGCAGCAAGGCTGGTGAGGGGTCTGGAACACAAGCCCTATGAAGCGGCTGAGGGAGCTGGGGTTGTTTAGCCTGGAGGAGGCTCAGGGGAGACCTTATTGCTCTCTACAACTGCCTGAAATGAGATTGTAGACAGATGGGGGCTGGTCTCTTCTCCCAGACAACCAGTGACAGAACTTGAGGAGTTTAGCCTTGATGTTAGGAAAAAATTGTTCACTGAAAGAGTGATTGGCCATTGGAATGAGCTGTCCAGGGAGGTGGTGGAGTCACCATCCCTGGAAGTGTTTAAAAAAAGACTGGATGTGGCACTTAGTGCCATGGTTTAGTCGATGAGATGATGTTAGGTAATAGGTTGGACTTGATGATCTCAAAGGTCTTTTCCAACCTAGTTAATTCTGTGATTCTGTGTCTGTGAACTCAGCACTTAAAAATCAGCCAGCTCTAAAGTAATGAGAGAGGAAGATTTATTTGGTTTCAGAGACTCATCGGTGTTACAAAGCTCCAGTCTGCTCTCACTGAAGCCAACAGGAGCCTTTCCTTTGATTTTAATAGGAGCTGGATCAGTAGAGAGAATGAAAGGAGAGCTATAATTTCTCAAAGTAATAACCTTCTTTCCCCTGCAAGGATAAACTATTCAGTTTTCAGTCTCTCCGTGCACTCCCGTAGGTCTCACCACTTTCTCTTGCTTGAATGGCATCTGTTTCTATTAAGTGTTGTACACAATGTAGGGTCATTTGATTTTTCATTATCACATCAGTATCAATAATATAATTACTCATTTGAAAATATGACCAACCTGCATGCAATTCAGATTGGTAACAGGCAGGCATACTAATGCAAAACATTTATTGAATTAAGCAATCATTTATGTAGGGACAATCCAGAGACAAAATACATTGAAGTTGTAGCTTTAAGCTAATAAAAGGACAATTCCCATGTCATTATTCCTCTAATAGACTTTAAAATATTTAGTCTAATCTTAGGATTAATTTTACACTGCTAAATGCAAAAGTTAAAAAAATAAATCATCTTCTTGCTGATTTATTCAAACTATCAACCTAGTTCAATCTAGCTTAGAGTCATGTTTCCACTACAGTTTTGGAATAGATTTAAGCAAGCTCATCAGTAAAAGGAGTCTCAGGATATCTCCTTTACAAGGTAAATACGTAGTGCTGCAATAATTAAAAATCAGAAGAGAGCAGAATAGGAGGTGTCAGAGGACAAATTGCCATGGTTCTTTCACTGAAAAAAATTGCTTTGCAGAAAACCAGCAAGAAAAATAGGCTAATGTACCTTGCAAAAAAAATGCTTTTTTTTAGTAGTTTTATTATTATTCCACTTAACATCTCAGCTGAAGATAAGTGGCACATTACAGGACAGAAATTAGGTAGTTGGTTCTTGCAGGTCCTGAGTGTTCCCTTTGACCTATTTAGGTTTAGAATGCTATTTTCCAATTTAGTATTCCCACTAAACATTCCCATTAGCACTCTAAACCATGTGCTGCTCACTCAATCCCCTCTTCCCCTCCCCCTCTCCTGCAGTGGGGCTGGAGGGGAAAATTGGTGGTGCAAAAGATAAAGATCACAGGTTGAGATAAAGAACAATTTACTGGAAACAGCAATGGAATAAGAAAATAGTAACAGCAGCAATATTGATGACAAACATAAGAGAGGCAAATGGTTCAAATGCAAATGCTCACCACTACACCATGCAGAGCCTGACAATAACCTGATCTGGAAAAGGCCCCTTCCCCCATTCCCAGAAAATGACATGAGAACAACCTCTGGATTCTAGCCATGCCCCCTCCTGGATACTGCAAGAATTAACCCTGGCCAAAACCAGAATACCTATTAATTCACAGGTCGTTTACTCTACAGGCATCTATATCCTTAAAAAGGACTAAATCATTTGTTTCAACCATCTCAGTCATTAGCTGATAAACCAATATTGACCTGTATTATTTTTAGATATGTGGGAAAATGTACAGAAAATATTTAAAGCCACAATGCTTGTGAACACGATTAATAAAGACAAAAAGCTGTCAGAGCTCTCTTGCTGAGGTGTTATTTTAATATGAGTATAACAATGGTGCATCTATTTTCTGAAATAACTAATGGTTAATGTAGAAAATCTTTTAAAAAGAATGTACAAAGGGGAAGCAAAGAGCTACCAGCAACAATTTATGTTGATTCATAGTCTTTACAGCAAATGAAGCAAATATTTAAATCAGTGCTCACACAAAAGTCCATGTTCACCTCAGCAAAAAATGATCAGTAAATGACCTTTCCTGTCCAAGTGAGTTGTGTGTATTCATGTTGTGCAATTTCACGTAACGCATTTGTCATGATTTAAGGTCAGTCCATTCAGTAAGTATAGGACATGTACCAGAGGACAGCACATAGTGACATAGCTCCACAGAAATCTCAGTTCAGTATAGTGTTTAAAAATGAGATTAACTATTAACATGCAAATAAACTATTTCCAGATTTACAATCATACATCAAAATGAAGGCATTTGAATTTGAAACAATGTAAATCATTTGCTTTGCCTATGAAAATTTGATAGACTATGTGATGACAAATAATGAAACAGAAGGGGATCCCAGTACTTTCCTGCTGTGATTTCATTGGCCACATCACTACATCAGTAGTATTTGATGTTTCACTTGAAGGTCTGGATAATAAATAATGCTAGTATGACTTACTATAAGGATGTTTCTACACCAGTCCTTGTGACCGTCAGAACTCTAGGCAATAAAACATTAAAGTAATACAGGTTTTTCAACCTACCAGATGGATATGTTTATGTACACAGAGCCAGCACAAGCTCTGCATATGAATTTTGTCTCATCAAGGCACTATTTTGAAGAGCTGAGGGACTTCAAGTGTCGAGTCCTTGACTGAGTCAGGGTGAATTCATCTCAGATCAAGAGCATATTAACAAAAGTGAATTATTCAATAATTCTGTATATATCCAAGGATTTAGCCCCAGGCTCATTGCCACAATCAGATGTATTGATTATATTAGTTTTTGTTTTCCTCTGGATAATTGTGTGAACCCAAACACACTAACATTTAGATATTAGTAAGAGTTGTTCACATGGACCAAACAGAAAAGAAAAGGTTATTGGCTGGAAAAGAAAATAAGTTATACTTGTGGTAATAAGTGAATCATACATGTCTTATTTTTGGCACAAGAAGAATGTGAACTTCAGGCTAAAAATGAAAGAAATCTTAAAGTCCACTTAGTTTGTCTGTCCAATGAAAAGACTCATTTTCCATAGCAAAGGAAAAATTAGAAAAGGTAGATATAGGACTAGTGCTTAGTAAGTTAAAGGCTTACAGCTTATTTATTTCTTCAATAACTTAAAGCAGTAATTGAGACATCAAATAAAATACAATTCAGAGCCACCCACCATTGTATTAGTTTTTATAAACTAAATAAATTATTCAAATTTCATGGCCTCACACAGTCCTAGCATGTACTCTCAGATTCATAATCCATTGACAAATACTAAGTACAACTAGGTTCTGTTTCCACTTTCCAGTTTCATCTCATTTGTTTACCAGTACTTGTTGAGGTTTCATTTTTATATCATGACTTGGCTAAGATAGGTCTTGCATTTGTAGCCTGGAGAAATATTACCTCAATACTACTGCATGCTGTCATTACATTATAATAAAGTCCTTAAAACATGTGTAGCCTTCATGTAATTCAGATAGGCTCTATCCAAGCTAAGCTATGTTAAGATTTTTCTTAATTTAGGGTTTAGCTGTACGGCTGAATTAAAGATCAAAATAAATATTGTTTTCCAGTCCAAAATGGGTAATTGCAAAGGTCTTATATCTTATGTGTATCTCCATTTTATCTCTAGCAAATACTCACAAGTCTTAAAACACTGGCAACATTTAAATTCAGGTGTCTCGTTTCAAAGTTCTCTGTAAACTTGCAGTAACAACCTGCACACTGTTGGTTATTTACTGATCTGTGTATAAGCAAGAATATAAAAAACAGGCAGATTCAGAGTCAACCATAACAATATGTCTAAAAAATATCCCAGGCTGCCCAAGTCTTGTAGAACTGGCCTGTTTCAGGCAAATTTGATTGTTCAAGCTAATTTGTCCATACCAATCCAGTTGTGGCATCAAGAAGACATGTATATACATGTCAAACCTGGCTGCTGCCATGGCTGAATTCACTTTGCCCTCACTAACATAATTTTGGAGCACAACCATTGCCCACATGAATTTTCTGTCACTCAGAAGAACAAAGAAGAGGCATTTTTTGGTAACTTTTTTATGCATACCTAATTCAAGATGCCCTGTGTGTAAGTCCTACTGAGCTCAGTGTTTCCTAAGGACATGCTAATTTATGAAGAAAGAGTGTGTTGAACCATATTTATGCATAACTATGCAAGAGCTGAAAGGCATAGAATAAACCAGTCATGGAAAAGCTCCGTGAAAGTGGGGTGGTGAACAAATGATACAGCAGAGCATATATCGATTTTCTCATGCAAAAATAGAGGTGAGGGCTTTTTTCAGCCTTTCTTCCATGAGAAAACAAAATATTCTTCACTTGAGCTCCTACTTTCACAACTGTAGGAAACTCTTCCAACCTGTCAGTGTAAATTAATTTGATCCAGAGTTTAAAAGTTGTCCATATTACACACAGACAGATACAAACCAGAATTTTGCAAGCCATATAACCTTAAAAAGTCAGGCTAAAAACCAAAAAGGTAATCACAGGAGAGTGATACATTAAATTATCTAAACCAAGCAGAATTTCTGCTTTGAACAGTACAAAAGGTCTCATTTCAGTGCCATTCCTACTCTGAATGGAGTGGCAATATTTTCAGTATCTCAAATTTGTGTTATAATTTCACCTTATTTGTTCCCAGATCTGAAGAGCAGAATGTGTGCCTGAAATAACTGAGAGCGTGTTCTTCGTGGCAACTTAGCTCATTTTTCCACCACTTAAATAAGGGTATTAATTCTGATGTACTTACAGTATTAGGGTATTATAATCAGTTGATGTTAATTTGCCTCCAACAAAAAAGCAGTGCAAAAAAATTGCTATTAAATATTCTTTACGAAGCCTCAAAGACATTTCCCACTTGTGTATGAAAGTGTTAAAGGCAAAACTCTGTACTCAGACTGGCTTTTGGTCTGTGTTCCTATTTGTCCATAAAGACAGCTTTAATTAGTACTTGCCTGGAAACAATTTTGGTATATATTAACTAAAACGTGTAATCTGTATGAAGAGAAGCTGATGAACAGTTATAAAAGTAACATCCAAATATCAAAGTCACTTTCATAAGAAAAATATTATATGAGATAGTAGAGAAATGTTGCTGTGTCACTAGGAAATGCTCTATCTGCCTGTCACTTTAACACAGCAACAGCAGAAATGCTTACTTCATATTCAAAGCAATTTTTCAGGTTGTCCACAGGGCAATCAGAACTGAGCCTTACATCTCAGATTAAGTTTCTCTCCATTTTAAATTTGTGATCTTTTTCAAATGTATTCACTTAATGTCCCTAACTAAAGAAAGAAAGAAAAAAAAAGAAAAAGGGGCAAAAGTAGTTATATTTGCTCAATACTTTACACTGCCGGATTTCCAAATCTTATTGTAATTTTTACAATAGTGGGCACTGTCTTAATATCCCGCTGGAAAAGTTAGGTGATCAAATGAGAAACTACTATTTTTTTATTGACATGTTTCTTGACTCTAATTAGGAATATATTTGAATATATGAAATTGTATTCCAGAAAGAAAAAAGGTAAAAAATACACTCGTGTATATGCAAAGAAAATCTTCAATGTATATAGGAATGTGAGGGAGTGGAGATTGTGGCAGTTCGTGGAACTGGGAAAACTTCATTTATCAACAAACACTAGTCTCACAGTATCAAGGCATTGCTTCAGGCAATATCTAAGCTACAGCCATTTCAGCTTCCCCACAAAATCACTTTTTTGGTAAGTGGGAAGGTGCAGCAGACAACAAGGAGTGACAAAGACCAGGAAGTGAACTTAGATGACCATGACAGGTAAGCAAAGGAGTTGAGCAGGAGGGAAATGGAAGTAACAGCACAGAGAGGAGGAGAAAAGTGGCAGACTGGAAGAAGACAGAAAACTGAGTGCCCTCTTAGCAAAAAGAAGGAGAAAGGCAAAATGGGAGCAAAAGACAGGGTATTGAGCATTACAAGACGCTCTGATAAAAGCAGTTCA